>OX155955.1:16559868-16696341 GCA_944548615.1 Micropterix aruncella | reverse complement strand
TATTATGCTAAATTATATTACGTATTGTTTTTTTTTTTTTTTAAGACAGAAGAAGGACAGCAGGCAAGGCTACAGGCTCAGCAAATAATACCACAGAACTATATATCCATCACCCCAACACAGGCGTATACCTAGTGGGGTGATGTAATCCTGACAAGTTAATGCCCTTTCACGATTTTCTTCATATGTATTCTTTTAAAATGTGTTAAAAAAAATGAACACAATCTTTTTTATGTAACTATAAAAAATAGGATAAATAAATAAATAAATAAAGTAAATAAATAAATAAATAAATTTATGCTATTTTTAATATTTTATTATTTTACCTTAAATATCAATAAATTTGGTTGACAATTACCAAAAAATACTTTCAAACATGAAAAAATATGTGCCAATTAAATGTTCTTGAAGATGATTTATACAAAGGAATAAGAGTATTAAAACTACACAATCATCAATATTCTACTCATTCTAAAATTCTAGTCTCAATATTTCAATATTCTACTCATTCATATTCTAAAAATTCTATAGTTCTTAAATACAGTTATCATCAATTATCCACTTACCTACAGCCGCTCTATAAAATATACACCTTTATAAAAACTAAAACCTATTTTCTAAATTTATGATATCAGCACCTATAGGAATCTATTAATAAATCATCAGCCGCACCGCTTCGGGCATGCGGGCATAGCCACCACTATTTTACTGCCATTCTTTTAAGAATGGTCGATTGGTTTAACAATGAGAGGCGAAGTTCCGGCCAGGGCAGGGGTACGTACCAGGCGAACACGTGCAAATTGCATCCGAGCGCTTTGAAGGTGATCGCCCACGAGCTCGTACGTGTCCCGAGCCATCCTGCTTGGCGGTTGCAGCCCCAGCGGCAGCCATCTGCTAGCCAGATTCGCGCACCGCGCGGGACAAAGGGAACGCACGTGACACCCCCAAACAGTCCCCCGAGCGCCGAGCGAGCGAAAAACAATAGTGCGTTTATAGATTTATGGGCCCGTGAAGGATGACCGTTCGAGAGGAGGGTCCGAGTTATCATGTGTCCGTCCATAGTCCATTTTGCAGTTACTTTCGAGATAAGATAAGAAAAAACGCGGTGTGTTGTGGTTCCACAATCTCTTCTCGAAGGGGTTGCTTCTCAGGTCATGTTGGGGTGGACTTTAAACGATAGATAATGTAGATCGCTGTGTGTTTAAAATACCTAGATTTGCAACAGCTATCAATTTCTTTGCACATAATCTTTACCTACCTACAGGTTTACCTACCGAAATGCGTAAATACTTTTATTTTATTATATTTTAATTACTTAGCTCTATAAATAACTAGTTTATATTTAAAAGAGAGGTTACAAAATGTAGATAATAATGCGGTACAATAATCAGTATATTTGGTCGAGCTTGGTGTTTCACAGGGATTAAAAATAGGCCAATTCTATTACTTTTTTTTATTAATGATCTGCCTTACACGGTACAAAACATATCAGACATAGTTTTTTGTGGACTATCTCTAATCTTTAAAATTCTGTCCAGACGTTCTTGAGTTAATTGCGACCTAATAGTCAGAGAGAATATTTAAAAACCACTTTTACTTTTCACTGTTTAGTCCATTTATAACCGACTTAGAAGGTTATCAGTTCGGTTGTATTTTTTTTTTGTTACTTTAGAACTCCGTCATTTATAAACCGATTTGGAAAATTCTTTTTTATTTGAAAGGAAACACTTCCAGATTGATCCCATTTTTATCAAAATCCTGTTCTGATGATGGGATTCATGAGGAATTGAGATAACTCCTTGAATATTATCATATGACGTTGAACATTTACATGTTGGCTCAGTGTTGATGACAATGCATTTTTTGTGGTAAGCATGACTGATTCTACACTCAGAATTGGCTCCCGACGAGGGGTTCCAACGGTCAACATCACAGACAAGAAACTTTGTATATGCATTAAATTATGACAGCCCGTTCTAAGTTTCCCCAAGACAGGACTGCGGCACCCAGGGTTGGCTTGGGATCCATGAGGAATTGAGGGAACTCCTCAAATATTATCATCTGAAGTTGAAAACTTACATGTTGGCTCAGTTATGATGACAATGCATTTTTTTGTGGTAAGCATGACCTTATTCTACACCCAGGGTTGGCTCCCAATGAGAGTACTCCAACGGTCAACAGCACAGACACGAAAATTTGTATAGGCTTTCAGTTATGATAGCCCGTTCTAAGTTTTATCATGACATGGCTGCAGCACCCATTGTTGGCTCGCGACGAGGGGACTCCTCAACGGTCAACAGCACAGACACGAAATTTCGTATACGCATTCAATTATGATAGCCCGTTCTAAGTGTCACTATCACATGGCTGCTGCACTTACAAAGAATTTTGGAGTATACATTTTTTAAATTAAACTTTGGTCTATTATTGTGTTGGTGTTCAACACATAATCCTTCCCCGAAAAGCGCTCTAATGATTCTCGAGTTTAGCGCGATCAAATAGACTGTCAGAAAGACAAACGCTTTTTGGTGGTTTTGTTTTATAATTGTTTAGATTAGATGCGTTTGCCGTTTTGGTTATGACGGCAGAATGCGGAAGCTCCTTTCTAATTTATTTGTGCAAAAATGCTTCCTAGCATGAACCCTTTCTTAATAAGTTATGGAAGCCTCGGAGCACGAATTAAAACTGCACTATTAGTACCTACTATCCGCACCCCCGCAAATATTTGTGTTTATAAACATATGACAGTTATCGTATGAGATAAACGGCCGAGCTGCAATCGTATCATATCGTACGGTACGGTGATAATAAAGAGGCGGCTCGCTCCGGAGCGGTGTCGGCGCGGTCGGCCGCCGCTCTGTTATAACTAATCCCTTCGGATTGCGATTATTTTAAACGGCCGAACGGTTTGGCAGATTACCAACACGTGAATATTGTTTGTTTAAATGCCCGCCAGTTTAAATCTTACGCCAGTTTGAACGCGCTCCACCAAAGGGGTATACACGGATTTGGCCGCCTTCTTTTTGCTCTTCTCTCACACCCGCCCCGGCGAGTTTATTTTTGCTGTTTTTAGCTGCAAACCTATCTCTAAGTAGCGTTAAGCTGTTTACGCTACATCAATCATGGTAAGAATATGTATAGTAGGTGAAATACACACTCCCACGCATAAAAGCCATACCGCTTACCGTCAGACAAGCTGCACCAGGCGCGTCTTCAGAACCTTACTTTAAGGGAGCAGGCGGGGGGGGGGGGGGGGGGTTATGCAGATTATTTCACACTTTTCTTCTAGCATATCGGTTATAATGTTATAATACTAAATAAAGTTGATAATTTCAAAATTTTAATTCATAAATGGCTATTGGACTTAGAGCGTTCTGGAACGTCGCGGCACTGCGAAACATACCTTTCGGACTCCTTATTACATTACCATTTTGTTATTACGGTTTTATACGAAATAATGACATTTCAATCGTAATTTTGTTGAAACTTTATTACTCGATTATATGTTTTAACATGTTCCTTACTGTTATTACGAAAATAACCGTATACTGCAGCTTCAGCATGATTTATATTCCGACTGACAATCTTACATATGAAATGATATGATGTCATGTTGAAAGCAAAAACTCGAGGTCGCTACTTAATAAAATAGCATTACGTTTCATTGGGCCATCGTTTCAAAAAGAGAGGGCAATATAAAAATATTGAAACACCAATCTAGGTTGGTGCGAGCTGCGTAAATACAGATACACCTACAACTAATACGTATTCATCCAGACATTAGTATGTAGGTACATACATAAGAATATGTATGTCACTTCATTACGGCAGTATACATTCCCATTCTGTACGTATAAATGCTACAATACAGCGTAGGGTAGTATAATTACTGAAAAGGTTCTACAACATGCCCGTGACATGGTAAATACTGTCACGCCAACATTGCACGCATCATGTTATTTAATACGTATGAACCACAGTCCATCTCATATACGTTATCCCTGTTGAAACATAAGTATTTCGGTAAATTACAGCGCTATATTTTTCTCAGTCGGAGAAAGAACTAACAATTGCAGTTTAGTCTGTTTAAAATGTTTTTTTTTGTCAAAACTTTCAAAATTGATGTATTATTATTAATAATAATAATAAGGTTTAAATTTTGAATAGGGTAGTAAATATATTGTGTATGTATTTTTTTTACATCTCTAGATACATTCTATTTTTTATACGTCAGCTCTCAATCAAATTACGTCGTAAATCGCACATCGAGGCCTAGTTAAATCTGTGATGGCCTGTTATTAGGATGAACCAATATGTCGCTATATTTTAATGTTATTCTTTTTCCAGTGTATTTTTAATTCCATAATATACAATAATAAAATATTAAATTAATAAAAATATCTGTTGTTTAGTATTTCCTGCTAATAGACCGTACGTAGCAATTGTGTAGCGTTAACCAGAGAGAGAATATTATTAAAAAAAACTGGTTGATCCACTGGTTGGAAATATATTTTTCCAAATTTCGTCTTGATGAAGCGACATGCGATGAGTTGCTGCTCTAAGTGTTAGTTATAATAAACGCATAATATAAATTCGAAGACTATCGCGGTTGTTTAACATTATAAATAGGATATAAACGAATTTACAGCGTGAAATTTGTTGCACCCGACGTTTCGGTGACGTTGCAGCCGCCGTTGTCCAGGGTAGACTCAGGGTAGTCTTCCCTGGACAACAGCGGCGTCACCAAAACGTCGGGTGCTACAAATTTCACGCGGCAAATTCGTTTATATCCTATTTATAAGAGCAATAATATATTTGCATTCCACTTTCAAACTATTTGGTTCTCTGTTCATCGATATAATTGATTTTATTTGATAATCGTTATTTTCAGTATACCCTGGCATTAATGCACAATGCGAAATAATAAACAAAAAAATAACCAAGTGGTTGGTCACACAGGAAAGAAAATAGACAGAAAGGCTTAATCTTTTTATTCTAACCTAACATACTATTATTAACATTATTAGTATTATCATTAACCTCACATACATTGATTATTGGTATGCGTACTGATTATTATTATTATTATCATTTGTTTATTCAATTACGGATATACATTTATTTAAATTTATTATAAAAATTATATTATATTTGAATTTTGAATAATTTTAATTTATTTCCATAAATATCTACAGGATAGGTTTTATTTAATTAACCGGCATCCTTGAAGGGGGTAAATCAGTACAAGCTAACATGCAACTTTTATTTTAAAAAATAAACTCGTTTTTTTTTGTTAAAATAGCTTAACAAGCGATGAGCATTCTGCGCCCTCTAGCGGTAGGTAAAATATTGCTAATATTGTTTATTAGCGATATTTTGCCTTCCCCTTAGATAGCGCAGTGGCTCAAACACTTGTCAAACTCTTATTTAATTTATAGGTATTTATTTAATTTATAGGTAGGTATTTTAAATTTAAAAAAAAAAAAAACAAAAAAAATATATTTATTCATTTTTTAAATTATTTTATAAAAGTTGCTTTCTTGCTTGTATTGATTTACCCCTTGAAGAATGCCGCCCAATTAAAACTCAACCTGTATATAATTCTATTATTATAATTATTTATTGTTAGTGTACTTATTTGATTGATTTGATTTGTAATTTATTAACGTAGTCTTGAAAAATTTTCATTGGTTTCATGAAATTTTTATTTTTTTTATTTTATTATATCATTAGGCAGTATTAAAATAGTCGTATTTGAGCTTACCTTTATGCTGACGATACGTGCGATCCAGTTAGGTTAGGTCTTGTTATTTTTTATTTGCAAGTATGATTTTGAAAACATAAATGATTTGTTTTGATACTGTATTTGCATGTTATAGGTTAACTGTGATACATTTCCTGCGGGCAATAAGCTCGCATTTTCTTAGGAATAAAGCGATTATTATTATTAAATATGTGAAATAAAATCAACATTTGGCTAAAACATAATTAAAAAGAGCGATACAATCTGGTTTTCTATCATGAATTATTAAGTTAATATAATGGGTCCAATTGCGTGTCTTCGGCGGTTTAAAATAAAGTCAAAAAATACGTTAAATTTATTACAAAATTCGCAATAAATATATTAAGTCACATTGGTATTGCGATTCATCTGTCAGATTTTGGTGCTACCGTGTTTAATGCATTTTGTATTAAATTTATTTCATTCTCGCAGAAACGCTATTCCGTTTTTCAAAATTTGACAGTTGTCCGAATAAAAACCGGCTAGAAAGTGACAATTTTAAAACGCGCGTTTTCGGTGCGACTTGGTTTCGCGACGCTTGTGTTTCGACGTACGAATTTGCGTTTTTTGCTATTACTGCTGAAATGTTCCCGTATATTGGGATATTACAAAGGAGATCGAATGAATAACGACAACGATACTTACTTAAGTGTATTATACTTTTCGATTTCGGACATAATTCGTCTTCCGTCATAACCTATAAATTACATACTATGCAGCCACCTACTAAGCAGAATTATAGTAGGTGGCGCAATAGATCAGCAATGGTCGCAGTGTTACAAGGCTCATAAAAACCTTAGAAAAGCCCCACTAAACAAATAAATAAATAACCTATAAATTATACGTTGTCTTTTAGTACGAGAAGGTGGTTAGAACACCGCCACATCAGATATCATTCGGATCAAAAGAAATGCCAAACAAACCTGCTAGCCAGACGCGCGCGACAAATAGAATTTCTACAAATTTTAATTGTTTTAATTTTAATTTTATTTTTTTTATATATAATAATTATTTAGTAATTTGATTAGATACATCTAAACAATATTTTATAAAACCTGCCTTAGAACAGGCCCTGGCCTAGTTAGGCGACTTTTATTCATTACTCTACATATCTCCTCAAGAATCAGTTTTTTGCTAACGTCTCTTATATATATGTATATATATACAACATGATATGGTAAACTGTACAAACGAACTTGTGTAATACTATAAAAAATTAAATAAATAAATAAATAAAATGGATTTTGACGTTTCGATAAACCTGTCTTGCCAGCTTTTTAATACATTACCATTGACGCAGAACGAAGTCGCAGATGTTGTTACGTGTGTTTAATCTGACAGAAACGCGATAGCTATTATTTTAATGCACACACTAATCCTACTTATTTTTAAAGTGACTTAATTTTAACTCAATAGAAACCAACGTTTAGCTCTCACCTAGGCACCTCTGATAATATAGATAATTGTGTAATGATTATTTTCAGCGAAACATCATTGCTTTTCAATTAGAGGATTGTATTATTATGCTCAGATATTCTGATATAAATACAAATGTTATGTACATACAAAAAGAGATCCTATAGTGTTTATTGCTTAAAACATGTGCTTTTTACCTAGGGTCTAGTAATCCTCTTACGCCACCGTAATCCTGTTAGTATTTGAGTATAAGCTGTACCTTTACCTGCCTAAATCCCAAATATAAAAACAGTGTCATTTTGCGGCGGCTGTCATCTTAAATATTCAAACAGAAGAAGCATCTGGTTCGACGGATAGTACGATTAGATATACTGTCGAACAAAAAATATTTCGCGGTGTCACTAACCCCTTGTCTAACGACAATTAATAGTAATGATGTAGGTATCTATTTATTTTTATTTATTTAGATTAGGTATTACAAAATTTAAATAGTACATTTTACCATGTCACACTGTATGTAAATAAGGCAATAGCAGAAAACTGATTCTTATTGTGACTGAGACATGGTTATGACCGAAAGTCGCCTAACTAGGCCTGAGCCTGTTCTAAGGCAGACTTGAGCAATTTTCTTTGTGCATTATGCTTACTATTTATTAACAATGCATATATTTCTAGACACAATCAAATAAAACTAATTATTAAAATAGTCTACAAAAAATTCAATTAAAAATAGAAAATTCAAATCTTTTTTAATAAAAATAAAATAAAATAAAACTAAATCTAATCCAAATAATAAATAAAACAAAATTAACATTAGAATAATCAGAATTAATAAAAATGCAAATTGATTGTCACTTTCTAAAATATCAATTGCTTAATAGAAATGAAAAATTTTAGAATGATATAATTTCGTATTTTTGTCAATTTATAAAAATGGAAAGTATCTCAATATTTAATTTTAAAATTATGTAAATTAAATTAAATTAAATTAAAACTAATAAAAGTAGTGCTAAATAATAATAATAATAATCATCAGAAATATAAATATATAAACTTAAATCAAACAAATAATCGTAAAATATACTTATTAAAAGGTTATGTTTTAAATAGGCATATTTCTTATCTCCACGTATTTCACTTTTGTTTTTGGTTATCGCTGTTGCGGGTGAGTCGTATGTTCGATCGTCATTAAATATCATTAGAATATATATAGAAAGAGTAGCATGGAGGAAGCTGAAAGAGTGAATAATGTTTAATTGTATTTTTCCTGTTTTGTTTAGGGAAAAAGGCATCGTACGCACTTAAGACAAGTGCGTAATTTTAAGGTCACAAAGAGGCCAATACCGATAGGGGACCAATTCGGATATACCTATAAGTATTAGTCACGTCGTTATAACGTCACGTCTTTGTTCTTTAACTTATTTTTAATAAATTAAAAAAGGTTTATATGATACAGTAAATTTTCTTATTTTTTGTACTACACATTATTACTTAACATGTTTTGACACGCATTCTTTCCTTTTCCTTTCCTTTTCCTCTCCCAACCTCCACAGTATGCACTGTGCGTATTGGAGACTTAACCCCTTGACTCGCGAAGTAAAAATTCGTTATTTTTTTCAGTTTTTGAAAGTTTATATTAGGAAGATACCAATTAAATTGCCGTATAACGTCGACTTGACAAAGAATTTCAATATAAACGAAATTTTATTTCATAGCTATATTATTTCTTTCTTATTATTCTTTTTTTTTCTGTATTTTTTTAATTGCAAAAATATGTTAGTGTAATCATGGAAAAGTTAAAATTTCGCTAAATTTTGAGCTGTGACATTTTGTGCCGGTGTTATCCATTACATTATACCTACGAGGGGCTTGGCACAACATTAAAGAACCGAGGCTTGCCAATCGCTCTTCTCGCCACTGTATCTGCACGACAACCCACAACTACAGCACGCAAAGGTATAGGAGTTGAGAATGAAGATTATTTGTCATCCACCGTTCACACCGGACCTTATTCCAGCAGACTTCAACTTTTTTTAAATGGATAACTTTTATGGACTGAAAATTTAACTACGAAGAGAAAAAAGAAAACATTTTCAAAGCATTCATTTATTGCTGTTCACGAGAGTTTTACAGTACAGGCATGAGCCAACTCGAGAGAACAGGTTGACGGAAAACAGTGAGAGAGCAGGAAAAAACAGTGTAAGACAAGGAAGCTCTCGAAGTACTGAAACGTCTAAAGTCTTTTGAACAAAGTTACCACATCTTTCTTGCTCCATGAATGGCTCTGATTGACATCATATGGGAAATAAGAATAAAACAGCAATCATATCGCCTTACATTATGGTTTATTGTCATTTATAGAAGAAGACGCAAAAAACATTAGACAATTTGAAAATAAAGTACATATTTTTTTGCTGTACCTACACATATTTTTAAATATTTTGCCTAATTATGTATTTATTATATACGTATTATCACAAAGTATTGTTTATTATTACCTATTTGTAATTATTATTTATTACTACAAATTACTTATTATTATATAATTATTTATTATTATTTGAAATTGTGAAATTATTGTCTACTGAAAGTGTAATACAAGTAAGTAAGTGTAATATAAAAATCTAATATATATATGTATATATATATATATATATATATATATATATATATATATATATATATATATATATATATATATATATATATATATATATATATATATATATATATATATATATATATATATATATATATATATATATATATATATAGGTGTATATATATATATGTATATATATATATATATATATATATATATATATATATATATATATATATATATATATATATATATATATATATATATATATATATATATATATATATATATATATATATATATATATATATATATATATATATATATATATATATATATATATATATATATATATATATATATATATATATATATATATATATATATATATATATATATATATATATATATATATATATATATATATATATATATATATATATATATATATATATATATATATATATATATATATATATATATATATATATATATATATATATATATATATATATATATATATATATATATATATATATATATATATATATATATATATATATATATATATATATATATATATATATATATATATATTATATATTATATATATATATATATATATATATATATATACATATATATATATATTGTGTTCAAAGATATTTATATTCATAATCATTTGTATTAGTTCTCCTTAGAACAGGCTCTGCCTAGTTAGGAGCGACACAAACTATTTTAATGTAAATACTAAAGTAAGTACGATGTCATAAAAAAAATGTTTTTAAGTAGGTAGGTACGTTTTTGATTACTTCTATTATACAGATGTTACCAAATATTGTCATTATTCACCATTCGTTATATTTATTTATTTATTTATATTTACAGGGTAAACATATACCGCTACAAAAAATATTACAATTACAATTTCTGGCCGATGACATGCTTTCAGTAATAGTTTTAGTTATTCGGCTACATAACGACCAAATTTGGTTGCACATCAGAACACCGTTGACTACGTAACGACCAATATTGGCGGCTTGCTCCCGGAGCGCACATTAATATTATTTTCTAACTCGAACGCATCCCAAAATCCATAACAAATATCTTATTATTACCATAGATACATAGACGGCCGCTAGAATAATATCGCGCGTCATTTCGCTGATATTTCGGGTAATATTCCATTGTCAATCATTTTTTTTTCGAGAAATCATCAAAATTTTTATTGGTTTTTATGAGTTAATATCTAAATATTTTTGTATCTAAATTTACAATTTTTAAATAGGGTTCCGTGTTTTTACGTAAGGCAAGTACAAGTTAGAAATGCCGAGTTTTTTTTCACCTTTTCGACTTTCTCATATCTTTTCATAATTATCTAATTCTTTTACAACATGAGATTTCAATATTATAAATACGAAATTTCAATGCGATCATTGCACAGTTATTCTTTTTATAATTGCTATAGTAGTTCCATAGTTATAGAACTTTTTGTCTAGAAATTCTAATAAATGTGTATACGTGTAACTCAATGCGGTCTGCCATGAAATTATGCGGCTACTCGAAGGGTCAATATTATGAAAACATTCAATATATATTGACCAGAAAAAGAGCTTTGACACTCCATTAATAATAATATTGTCGATTTTAAATTTTAAGTAAACTTGCAAGCCCGGGAATACTCGTCTATCTTAACCATATTCTGTTTAGAAATTTAAACCCCGGAGAAATTCGTTGCGTCTAGTTAATTAAAAATATCGAGTTAAATACAAAAGAGCACAATGATGCTACATTAGTCAGTTTCACTCTATTACAAAGTTATGGTTAATTTAAGAGATTGAAAAGCAAATTACATATGACTTTTATATATTTTTTTATTGAAGGACTTTGTTAATTTAAAAAAGTTAATTTTTTAAATATATTTTTTTTTAGTTTAGCCTTAAAATTATAGAATTAAACGGTAGTGGACATCGCATATACATACTTGTTGCGTTATGGGGAAACAAATGATATTTTCGAAGTAGCAAATAAGGGCGATTTATTTGTATCGTTAAGGGTAGGTAGGTATTAGTAGTAGTAGTAGTAGTAGTAGTAGTAAAAAAGAAGGTAGGTATTAGTAAGTTTGAATCAAAATCGGTACGGCAGTTTTTAGGGGAAAAATATATTGCAAGTTGGAACCAAATTTTGGAGTTAGAACCAAAAGTCACTTTTGGAATTACGCCTAAAAAAACAGCGTACAAAAATTTTGTGAAATTGGTTAAGTAGCTTAGGCGTTAAGCCCGTAGACAGATCACAACCGCGTATAGAATACTGATGGATAAAGTGAATAAAGCTTGATGTAATAGTGATGAATACAAAATATGTTCCATTTTATAAAATTTTCCAGTTTAAATAGTTCTGGGGTTGGTTGAAAGAAATTGTCGTATGAAAATAAACCCGCCGATTGTGAAATTTGACAATTAAAAGTAGAAACAAACAAACAAACAAGAAAGATTTTGTCAAAAAAATAGTGGTTATTATATTTTTTTTGCGAAGCAGATTAGATTAGATTCGTGTGGATTTTACCATCCCACTAGATTTTATGACTTTTCTCGGGTGTTAGTATTTAAAAGATAGTGACTTCACTTTTATATATTTTTTAAATTATTATTTAATTCATTCATTTTGATTGCTCATTCATTCACAAAACCTAAAACAGATTTATTTCAATGAATAACTTACAATATATAAATAAGTGAATAAATAAATAATCAAATAAATTGTCCAATAAACTAAATATATTGAAGTTTCCATATTATGCTCATATACATATATGTATGTAGCTCAATAGCAGATTTTAATTTTAAATCGATAAATTTATTATAAACATATTGTTGATGTTGTGTTGCGTACCTAATTATTTTAAACTTAAATTGTACTCAATTTTAAAGGGACTGTACTTATTCACTCTCTTATTACGCTGGAAAAAAAATGATATTGAAAATGTTCTATATTATAAATGTATTCATTGGTGGATGTGATAACGTAGCGAGGTGAGGTGTCGGCGGGCGTCGACGTCCTAGTAAGCGCGCGGTGGCCGTCGGCGGCTCGGCGCCGCGACCGAACTTTTGTCATTAATTAATGAAGGGGCACCGGGCGGCGGCGGGGGGCGGCGGCGAGGGCGGGGCCTCCGGGGGGCGGCGTCGGCGAGGTTCGCGCGGCGGCCGCGGCGCCACCGTCCGGCGGCGCCGCGACGCCGTCCCGCTCGGGCGACGCCGCCGCCTCGGCCTCACTCTCCGCGCGGACGTCGCGGCGGACGCACGCGTGCACGTGCCGGTCGCGCGCCCCCACCCCGCCACGTCTCGCCGCGAAGTCGTCGCGCCCGCGGGAGATGGTAGCGCGCGGTGAAACTATGTTCGGATGCTACGGTGACAGTTACTCGTACCGCCTGTGGAGTCTCGCCAACGTATGGAGCACCTGCCAATGTAAGTACCCAGGCGCGCGCCCCTGATAAGACACGTGTTGAACGGGATCCCCGTATTAGGTGCCTCTTTTTCGCTGTGACGTCATCGCGGCCGTCGCTATCGCTCCTCCGCTCATGAAGCAAGTGCACAGTTCCGCGCGAGACGCAGTCAAGGGATAACGCACTCCGCGATCCTTGCCACTACAGTGTGACAGTAGCTACAGTTACAGTACATAAACTCTCCATGTCGTGATCTTCGAAAATTTTGGCCAAATGGGCCTTTGCTTCCTCTTCATCCTCGACCAGCGGGCCGCATGACCGTAATGAGGTCCAAAAGCAAACCAACCTCTACGTCTTCAGCTATGCTCGCGGCCTTGTGTAAGCTTTTTATTTTTTTTTATTATCAGTTTTCTTTCGGTTGTATTTTTTTTATTTTAACACCTCTACACTACTTATCAACATACTTTACCCATACGCTTAGAATTTATTAGACTTACAATTATTTATTTTTATTTTATTTTATTCTGGAACCCAACAGAACTACATACAATGCAATAAAAACCTATTTAAAAGTGACAAACATTCAATAATGTGATTCCGAATATAAAGTATACAAAATGAACGCAATATAATTTTATATTGTTTCCGCTTGAGAATGGGGGGAATCAGGATGGGAAGAGAGGTGAAAGGAAGAGACAAAATAGATAAAAAGATATTATGTATGTATAGAAATATATTTATACTTAATTTTAGGTATGATATATAGGTATTATAATGAATATACTTGAGATAAAATTATGTCCTTGAACTAAATTAAATGAAATATAATATGTATAAATGTTTTGTGATCGTGTAGGTGGACTCTAAAATTTTTTTATTGAGTTGTTATTGCATATCTACATAATAGCAAAAATTTGCTTTTACCCAAACGTCATTAATTACATATATACTGAGTTACGACTTTTGTAAGTCGTCCATTTTTAGTGTGAACGCTAGTCGCGAATTCGGCAAAAAAAACTGAAAATGATATGATTGACTCTCAGCTGAAAATGATATGATTACTACTACTAAAGAAATACGCAGTTGCCGTTATTTCAAATGTGTAACAAGAAAAAAACGTTTTGATAGGAAACTTCAGAAACACTTTTTCGTTAAAAGGACGGAAACATACGAGTTATAAAAAAAACGATTACTTTTAATATAATTATTATAAGAAGTATCGGTTGATATATTATCACACATTTATTTGTAATTTCATTGTTTATCGATTTCCAGTAAAAACATACGCCACTACATATATTTTAATTTAGTAAAAGAAAAACTGAAAGTGCTTTATTCTGCCCACGTTTCGAACGATGGAATCCGTAATTCTTTTTTTGAATAGAATCGACATATTAGGTTGATTCTTTTATAGTCGTTTTGAAATACTTTCACAGAATTAAATGTGCCGTTTTAACATTCCCAAAATTAAATACCCCGTGTAACGTCCAAGGTCAAGCGGTTATGGAGTATTCTCAAAATATTTCATGTTTCTGTTGTCATACTTTTCTAATGAGAATTAAAGTATATTATATTTACAACTAAACAATATACTAAAAACCTACCTTTCCGCTATCGTATTTTTGCAACGTTCATAGACTGTTTTCAATTTAATTTTCGTATATTTTTCACAGGGATAAATTTAATTTAAAAACTTAAAACGATCGCCTTCTCTATCATCTACTTAGTAAACAATATATTGTTCAATTCATGGAAGTGTGTTTAATTTAAAAATAACTTCCGAAGCACCTACTCATAACAAGATCACCTGTTAGTAGATTTCCCCTCCAACCATCAACTGATAAACAATTAATAAATTCTGCGAATCGCAGTTTTCCTGTTTTGATCACGGGATCGCTTGCGATCCTTCTCCTACCTACCCGCATCACCACCTTCCGTTTATTATTATTATTATCATTATGTTATTATTATACACTTTTACATTTCAAACCGTTGTTATTTTCGTGTGCGCCGCGCCATCTAGCGGTGGATAGCGCAACCGCCCGCTTCAGCCGCTCGCCGCAGCCGCGCGTGGCAGCACCGTCCAACGTGTTGATGTTGCAACTCGCTCTTTTAGTGTGCTTTTACACTGACACGTGTTTATTTTAACGGCGAAAACGCTATAAAACGCAAAAATTCCCATTCCGTCGTCTGGCATTTTATTATCTCGAAACCTTTAGCCCGGCACCGTTGATAATAATGAGCGAATGACGTATTTAAAATTATTTACGTTCGCCGTCTCGACTCTGGATTGTGGAATGAAGACTATTTGCCGATGCTGCGACTGAATTTATCTTACGAACGTGTGTGATTTATCGATAGGCGTAGTACTCTGAGAACAATAGATAATGAAGATCTTAAATTAGAGCAACGGAGTCAATGACAGTAAAAGTTAACCTTCTGTGTTTTTTAACCCATTTTTTTCTTTTTGCGTCATTATTTTTTGCATTCCCTGTGGCTACTATTGTGGCTGTGGGTACTATTGTGTCCTAGACCTCTTTTTAAATACAAGTGTCATTTCATGAACAATTCAAATATTTTTTTGTTTACTTTTTTTTAACACAGAAATTAATTTATTAAGTTAGCGCTAACCTGACCCTGTCACTAGACAATTTTTTAATGCAAAGCGGCTTGCATAAAAAAACAACAAAAATTGATTTCGCTTAAAATATAATTTCTCTACGTTTTAGAACATTTAGAACCAGAAAAACGGAAACAAACAAACAGACATCTGTATGAGTCAACGATACCTCAAGAAGGAGTTGACGATTTGAAAAGTCTTCGACGAATCTATTTTATTTGTAAATAGGAAGACTGATTATCTGTAGGGTTCCGTAATTACGATAGAAATAAGAGCTGCCATACAAAGGGACGACTGATAAACCACAGTTTTAGCCCAACGGTCCCTGACTTTTTATGATTCTCCAATTTAAAAAAAACAACGGATCACTGAAGACATTTCTATACTCGGACTATGCGTACAATATCTACGTACGTACAAATCCTGATTACAATGGTTTGCTTGAAGGCCATAACTCAAGAACGCGTTGTCCGATTAAAAAATTCTTTCGCCAATCTGTTTTGTCTTCAAATAGAAAATCAGCTTAGATTTAGGGTTTTGTAATTAAGATGTAAATAAGGCCTGCCATATACAATCCAATATGATCTCAACGCCAGCGTTTTAAAAAGTACTTTTACGTTTTATCTTACTGCTAGTTTATTTATTGATTTATTTATTTTACTTACAACATTACAGAACGACCTTTCTAATCGTTGAAAAGTAAGTTAAATATTATTACTCCTACATATTACAAACATTCCCAAAGAAATAAATAAAAACGTAACATACCTCTCCCGGCATAAATTAATTAGCATTAATTATCATTTACGTTGAAGCGGCATCTCAAGGTACAAATAGCTAAAATTGACTCATGGTAGGTACCTTCAAAATGTTGCAGTTAAGAAATAAACTCTAATTTCCGTTTTATAATAGAAGAGGCAATAAATTTATTATTATTCATACCAATTAGGGACTAATTATATTTATCAGACATTGGGGGCACAAAATAATCGAAATATCTTGAAATTTTATACCGAAAATCAGAAAATGACCCAGAAAACTATTTTAATAAAGTTTATTATTACTAAGTAACAGTGAACAATCAAAAATGTAAAATGTATTTTTCGTTTCGGTTACCTAATTCATCATTTCATATGCACGCGGCAATTTAGAAACCGAAACAATGAAACTATAATGGCCTCCCGAGAATTCGCCAGGACAATGGATTATCTTGAATTTGGTCCAAACAATGTTTCTTCTCAACGTTTCTGATACGCGTGTGCGTCAGCTCGGTCATTTAAACTAGGTAAACATTTTTTACACTTTGCTTTATTGTCCTTACGCCAACATCGTTGTAATATATCCCAAGAAATATTCTTTAAAATTGCACTCAATTTTGTCGATATTTTAACAATAAAAATCGCGAGAGCCTTTTTGTTCATTCTCCACGATTTAATTATGATGCCATTCTTCTTTATTTTACCGCATTATTTTTGGGATATAAAGATTTTATGTCCCGAGCCTTAATAAAATTACATCCATTACTGAATATTTGCGACTTCTAGCGACTGTTTCTAGTAGACTTCTAGCGACTTTTGTGCGTCGGCCCAGCGACATCGAAAATGTAATTTTAATTTTAATTCGGACGTTTTGTTTCTTTGGTCTTTCAAATCATCGCGATAAACGACACACCGCCCTAGAACCCAGCCCATTCGACATAGAAAAATCTGGCAGTTTGAAAGGCCTAAATAACTCAATTTTGCAAAAAACTTCAGTTCCCAATTTTGTCTTTAAATTGCCATTGCTGACGAATTAGCATTTTTTAATTTTTACCTTTTTGTAAAATCTGAACCAGCTAATTTGAGAAAAAAATGTGTAATAAACAATTTATTCTGTTATTCATCGTTTTTTAACCATATTTGGGATAAGATCGTTTGTCTTGAATATTTTTTTACACTTTCGCCCCTCCCTAGGTGTAATATTATATTCTACTAGCTGTATTGGCGGCCGCTGACGGTCAATTTTTCTCGCCGTTTTCTGTCAAATTTGGGAATTTGGAACTGAAAATCAAGTCCAAGAGACTATTAGACGACTTATCGTAGTGTGTTGCCTGTGAGGGAATTGATGCAACGATTGAACAATTTGTTACATCAAAGTATATCACTAAAGTTAAAGGGAAGAAAGCTCCAATTAAATAAAGCAAAACAATAAAAAGTATTTCTGGGAACCCTTTGCAATCGGACGGGGACATTAGAAGTGCTTTGTAGAAGGCATTGAAACATTATATAGATATAGAAGTCAGGCATTTATATGATATAGAAGTGAAGCTTGGAGATCGTTATGGAGAGGTAGTTTGTTACCAAACTCGCCATAAAGACCAAAGATCATCAGCCCGAGAATCACTTGGCTCGATAATATCGAAATTGAGCAAATAATAAAAGAAACATGGGGTAGGGGAAGACAGCGAGGGAGAACCATTTAAGGGCATATTGAATGAATATAAATATTTATACAGTAATATTAAATACCGTATTTAAAAAAGAAGAAGAATTCAGGAAAATAACAACAGGAAATAACAAATTTCAGAAAAATAACAATAAACCCATTGGTTTTAATATTGTACTCACTGCTTTAAAGCAAATTATTATACAATTATAATGCTTATAATTATAGAATCAATCCGAAAAAAAAAACATCAATTGAGTGTTGGAAAATTAATAAAATTACTTTAATCACCAATTGAATGATGGAGAACTAATAAAATTAAGGACTAGAAAGTATGAGTATATATATTTGGTGACAACATAATCATTAGTATTATTATACCTCATAGGTAGGTATATCAAATGTATCTGCTACGTAAAGGCAGGAAATATAGTAGGTATCTACTAGTTATCTACTAAATATTCTACATTATTATTTTAATACCCTATATATATAGGTACCTACCTACCTACAATATGTATTATATACATATGTATACTATTTAATATATTTATATTATACACTATACGTATGCTATATACTACATGTATACTTTATACTACATGTATACTATATACTATGTCGTCGCTTGAGATTTAACATAGCGTAACTCACTTTTGGTAGCTTTTCAAGAGAGAGAAAAACAGTTTTTTTCCTGTAATAACAAAACAAGGTTGAATTTTTTAATACAGATATATGGGGTGTTTTTACTGCACGGACATTTTTTTGACAGTCGGTGACTGAAATAAGCAACTTTTCATAAAAACTAAAAAACAAAAAAAAATTTTTTTTTTTTGTTTTTTTTTTTTCAAAGATTTGTTTACTAGTATGAGAAGCTGTGATCACGAAGCGCTATCTAGCGGTAGGTTAAATGTCGCTAATATTGTTTATATAAGCTATATTACCTGCCGCTAGATGGCGCAGCGCGCTCAAACGCTTCTCAAGCCTTTATTTACCAGTCAACTTCTTAAAATGTTTAATTTTTTAAAAAAAAACAATAAACATATTTTTTTCCAAAACAAATATCAAAAGTTGCTTACCTCGTTGTACTGATTAATCCCCTAAAAAAATGCCTGTGCAGTAAAAACACTTTAAATTAAATTAGGAAAGCCTTTAAAATGATTTAGAATGAAATTACATTGTTATATATCTAGTTAGTTATCTATTATGATTTATTTTTAGTGAGTTACGCTATTTTACGAATTTCGATTTGATATTTTTATTGAGTTACGTAGGTTTTTCCAAATACAAAAATGTTACTAAGTATGGCGGCCGACTGACGCTGTGTTGACACGATGGATGTGAGAAAGTGATTTACGCAGTGTTACTAAAATATAAATGAACTGCTCTCATTGTAAGAAATACTGCGTTTTCATTGTCTCAGTTGATGCGCCTCGCGAGTAGCTATCCAATGATATAAAAATCAGAAAAAGGAATTTTATGAGATACGCTATATTAAATCTTATGTAATACGAATACTAACTATATGTATGTCGTACAGTTTTGTACAAACCTCCTAATGACATGACCGACAAGTTGCAAGAAGATCATAGAAAATAGTAGATACCTACTTAAAATTCAAATTGTGCGTTAGTTTAATTTGCGCTTATATGTACAATTTAAACTAACGCATTAACACGTATTAGTTTAAATTGTACATACACATACATAGAATAACAAATATCATATATTGTATGTTTTAAGCATTATTTTTTTTAATTATTATTATTTAAGTAGATTACTCCATTGCTGAAATATATCATTAAAATCTATTATATCCTTGTATTTTATGTAGGTTACCTTAGCTTTTTCAAAAATATACAGGGTGAGTTTTAATAAACCGGCATCCTTGAAGGGGGTGAATCAGTACAAGCAAGTAAGCAACTTTTGATTTTTAAAAAAATGTTTTATTTTTAATTATAAATTTGAAAAATTTAGTTTGTTGAAAAATAGTATAAAAACTTTACACGATGCATCATCTAGTGGTAGGTAAAATTTCACGAAATTTCGTAAAATCAATTGAATACAGTAACCGCCGAGTTGTCGCTCCGGTTTAGTCTGCGGTTTAGAACCGCGTGAATTTCCCGCAAAATCGCACCTCCATCTCCGCACGAAAATAACCTCATCGACGCCAATTGTCTTCAGCATTCATCGTCACCTCAACACTTTAATATTTTTCGGCGGAGCGGAAACGGCGGGAGCGGCAAGCGTGTCATCGCCACCTACCTACTATGCTCGTTTTTCAAACGTAACGTCTCTCATTTTTTTATAGCAGGTGTTAAATCCCGCGGGAATTTTCGCGGTGTATTTAATAGGGCCGCTTGATAAATCGTTAAGACATCCGTTGTCTGATGCCGAGAAATAAAAATACGCATCAAACATACTAATTTAACATGCACCGACCTTTTTCTTTTCTATTCCTACTGTATATTTTAGATTTGATAAGCATGAAGCGCCTGAAAACTTGTGATTTTTAAATTATTCTATTTTGCAGCGAGTACAATAACTTTAATGGGAAATGACTCATATGTTTTCGTTACAAATGTGCTTAACCACGTCGGTATGTCGGAGTATGTGTACGGAATAATCTATATTTAATAATAAATCAATTATTTATTTGCAGCATTTCATTCAAAAAATAGACAAAAACACAAAATTTTATATTTATACTAAAAATCGACAAAACCTATTTTATAACACTAGAAACGCTGCAAATTAGGGGTATCCTCGGGTTATCTCTAACATTGTTGTAAGAGCACAACTATTATAGGAACAAAACACTACTATATAATGAAACTAAAATATGATTGAATAAAAATAAATATGAATGAACGAAAATAATAATGAATATGATAAATAATTTAGAAGCCAAAGATATTTAGTTGTTTGTTGTTTGCTGTTACTCATTAATTTGATGATTATAATATTTTTTCATTTGTCTATAAATTGTTATCATATTCAATTGATGTTGGTTATTTTGATTTCCTATTTTTTTATTTTAATTATATATTAAAATAAAATAAATCAAAAAATAAAAATAAAATAACCAACATCAAATGATCAAGATAAACATTTATAAACAAATGAAAAACATATAATAATTATCAAATTAACAAGTAACTATTCTAAATAAAACTAAAGATCTTTGGCTTCAAAATTATTTATCTATACCTAATACCTAACATTTGTTTTAAAATTGAAATTTTAAAAGGTAGGTATATAATCGAAGACTATCGCGGTTGTTTGACATTACAAAATATTTAAAAACGAATTTTCCCCGTGAATTTTGTAGCACCCGACGTTTGAGCGAAGTTGCGACCGCCGTTGTTCAATAATTTTGTTGCATTTTAATGTAACAATTACAATGCGCTGAATTATGTGATTAAAAAAACGTCGAATAAATCTAATATTGACGAAAATATACCTGAAGATATATTATTGGTTTAGGTAAAAAAATATACAGATATACTAAGAAATCAACGTTAGAATGAAAGGAGAACGTTCCATATAGTGCAAATGTTTGGCGAGAGATGTTATTTTTTTTTCATATATGTAGATATAGCTCAATATAATGGATATGGCTACAAAAAATATAGTATGTGTAGATTTATTTTAAGGAAAATATAACAATTTTTTATCATAGTATCTATTTGTGTGCATGAAAGATTATAACAATATTCAGGACCAAACTCTCAGTTTTAACTATCAAAAAATTATCGCGGTCTTAACAGCCCTGGTGTTTTGAGGAATTCAAATTATGGGAGAAACAGATACAGTGCATTTCCTCCCTCACTCGGACCAGTATCTCTCAAGGATATCTGTTTATAGAGATCTATTTGCCGACGACTGCGCTCGTGACGCAAGAAGCACTGGGTGTATTATGGGCTACGAAACAATACAGTCCCATTCATCAGCCGGTTAATGTGTTTGGTTTACAGCACCTGGAAAAAGTCCAGGTTGGTGCGCCAGAAGATTCATTTCTTGTGCGCTGGAAACAGAAAATATCACATCTCGACGGAAATCAACGTTTCTCAAATTGTTAAATTGTTAAAAATTTCAGTAAATTATACGAGGGCATCCAAAAATATCTAACAGTATGTAAAGTTTCAAAATATTCATGCTGCTGTAAGAAAACATCTGTTTTAGTTATCAGTTATACCCACCTTATACTAATTACTATCTATGAATACGAACAAAAATAACTTCACATGATGCAAGTCGATAGGTTCATAAAGAAGAAATAGTGTTTTGGAACAGAATATACCTACTCTTTTTAAATCTAAGCCGTTCTTTTTTTTTGCTCGAAAATCACTTTTGTATCACCCACCTATCACGAAAGTAATTTTACAATGCGATAAAATATTACACAAATAAAAACACACGACTGCCGTTACAAGATAGTGAACTATTGTATTTATAATGTTGTATTTATAATTTTATGCACATATATATATAAAACAAAGTCGGTTTTCGAGAATGGCTGGACCGATTTTCATGGTTTTTGATTTGTTGTATTTGTCTCCGCCCCGAATAGCAGAATAACTATTAAAAATAATTGAGAAATTGTCGAAAAATTAAAATAAAAGAAAAAACATTTTCCCATACAAAATGTAAATCCGTGTTTTTCTCATGGTCAGTTGTACGTGACATGTTCACGTGTCGGCAAATCATCCGCTTTATTTGTTCTTGCGCCTCATAAAAAAACATAAAATGTCGTATATCACAAGTGCTTCAATGAAGAGAATTAAACCAAGTGCATCCCATGCTTCACAATATGTAAATAGTTTAATTAAATCATGTCTTGCTGACACGCGATTGATAAACTTAATTTTTTTAATTTATATTTCTTTTTGTGTTATTATCTTAATAATGTAGTGAACTTAATTAATATTTATTTTGTATTCATTGTATTTATTTCATAAAATCATAAATTAAGTTCAGCTAATCTGTAACACGACATTTATTGACTGTTAGGCGGTACGAAGTTCGCCGGGTCAGCTAGTATATAGATTTATTTCCGAAATAAACTTAATCAGACCTTTCATTTGACACCAAACATCGTCATTTCGTAGGTATCGAGTCGCATCATGCCGCCCAAAACGAGCGGAAAGGCCGCGAAGAAGTCTGGCAAGGCGCAGAAGAACATGATATATTTACTAAGTTAATTTATTCACATTTGCACATTGAGACAACTATTAACATGATATTTGGACAGTTAAGGTACCCTGTGATACTCGGGATAACATTACGATTTAACACTTCTAAATCGGTTCAAGCATTTAGAAGTTATGGTAAAATTAAAAAAAAACGGAAAACCTACATAGATGAACCCTGAAAACATTACACCCTTTTTTTGTTGGGCAGTCGTGTATAAAGGATTACTAATAGTATGAATCAAATTATTTTTATTTTATTAGTACTCTTTTTCAAATAGAATGAAGAATGCTCGCTATAGATGAAATAATAGATCTTAAAGGTGATAGGTATTAAGTTTACTTCTAATTAAAAGTCTCTGATCATGTTTATTAGATACACTATTTTTGAGCTCTTACAACATTGTAACTAGTACCTACCTAGTAGGATGAGACTTACTAGTACTTTTTAAAACGCTAGCGCTAGATTAGTTTGTAGGTATATGGTAGCTTTTATCAGCTCATCCATACAATGAATGAAACCTATTGGCGAAAGAATTTTTGAAATCGGACAAAGCACGGTTAAAAATGTAATTTAGAGAAGTCCATTTGTAGGGCAGCTGGCATTTCTATTGACAGTACGAAACCCTAAAGCTAATGACTTCTTTCTTTTGACGAACAAAACCTATTCGTGAAAGAATTTTTGAAATCGAACAAGGCGCGGCTGAAATATGATCGAAATCGCGCAATGCGTTCTTGAGTTATGGCCTCTTAGGCTGATTCTTGTAACTCAAGAACGTATAGCCCGATTTAAAAAAAAAACGGTAATCAATTTTTCTTTTTATTCAATAACAAGTTGGTTATCACACGGCTAAATTGTGATATTTGGAGCTCCCATTTTCTTTCCATACTATCCCGTACTGTACGACTTCGTCCGTGAATTGGCAGGTTTTGAGTAGCATGTATACACTACTAGCGTATATTGAATTTTTTTTCTAATCAACCTCGTCTTCAAAAGATTTACGATGTCTACATTTGTAGGTAGATGCAATGCATATCTGAAATGTTATTTCGTTATTCTACACAAAAACATTATTTCGTCATGCTTAATTCTTAGCATTAAAAACTATAGTTGGATAGACTCTCTAGTCCGATGAATTTTCACACTTACTCTGTGATCAAGTATCAGTTAATTGGTATTCAGTTGGTATATCAGTTAATTTGCTGACTGCTGGAAACGACTTTTTTATTTATTTTACCGGACACCCACAAAACAGTATACTATTTTTTTCTTATGTAACTGCTATTTTTTAATTAGTTCTTTGCTCTCCGTTACTATTATAATTTTAATGCAGTCAGAATAGCAACGATTTGTCCATTTATAAACATCCTATTATTTTGGACTAAAAATAAGTACAGTCTGACCATTAAGAGTAGACAATAATTTAATATGGGGGGCGGGGGGGGGGGGGGTAGCGAGAATATTTTTTTCCTCTTGGTTCAGCTCATGAAATTGCGTTAATTTTGACATTTATTCTCGTTACCTATTCATATTCTTTTGCGATAAAAATTAATAAACCTATTGCAAGCGGAGCTAGAGAAATCCTTTTCAGTGTCTCAAAATATACTTCTATGTACATTTTGGGGTTATGTTTTGTTTGAAATTCGTATAATTTAACCACAAATTGCTGGTACCTACCTGTCTCAGTTGTAGTCATAATCAATGGTTTTTTTAACGGAGGCATGAATAACATTTTTTGTTTTTCTTTCAAGCTCACGTTAATTCAGATGTCGGTGTTACATGATAAAATCAGTGAAGGATCATAAACACTAGCCTGAGTACAATACGCTTCTTGGGAGACGGTACTAAGACACAAGTCCCTAAATTACGTAGTCTTACTATTCTCACATTACTGTGTTGCAATATAAATATATTTTTCGAAAACCGTAGGGTTTACTCTCTCTGGCCAGACGGTAGCTATGCACAAACTGAGTTACTTGACATGCCATTCCTTTCAATCGATTATTTTGTTGATAAACGGTACACATATCAGCCGACATGGAAGAGTGTCTTTAGCTTCTTGAAAGAGATCATCAGCATGACAGCCTTTTAGGTAACTTTATAGGGGTGGCAAACAGTGGAAGGCTGCTTAATTGCCCGGTATCGACAGTGGCACGAAACTCAACGCCCGGCGTCCGTCTCCGATCCTCTTTCTCAAATATTTACATGACGGCCTGTCGCTCCGTTTGACCGCAAACAATCTCCGCTAGAATGAACCTAACCTCTAGGAATGTACGAACCTTACCTCTATGTTACCACATTATAAATGTATCATAAAATAAACGAATAATAACAGCATAGGTTTAAAAAAATAAAATCTGTTTGATTACTTAGTCTTACTAGTCTTTGAACGAAATCTGTTTGATTACGTTCAAACCGTAGAAATGAATGCGTAAGGCAGCTAATGGAAATTGTGTCTTAACATAGTAAAAAGAAGTATAATACAATAATTTATGTTTGTGTATTTATATACGTACGTATGTATGTAAGTATACATTGAATATAGGTAGGTAGGTATTGAATTTATTTTAAATCTTTATTTACTGACTCTTTATATTAGAATAATAAGTATATGTATATTATAATAATGCCAATGCACGTAAATATTTATTTAAGGACAGTATTTTACAAACTCGCATTACTTTTTTTTCATCAAAATTCTAAATTACGTTATCAAACATCTTAACGACAAGCTAATATATTAAAAAGTAATAAAAACACGACTGCTGTTACAGAAAATGACATATTATTTTTATAATTATTTTCATTGCGGTTTTTCATGAAATATTTGTGGTTTATCTATTTATCAATATAGATATATGTGTATTTCCGGAATGTACTCAATCAGACCTTTGACAATTGAATTTATTGACATTTGGACAACATTTAGACAACTTACTTAATATTTGGACAGTTAAAGGTCATACACTCAGGGTGACATAACGGTTCTAACAATATCACACACTTCTAAATTGGTCCAACCTTTAGAAGTTATGGTGGAATTAAAAATGGAAGACATACATAGATGAACCATGAACACATCCTTTTTTATAGGGTAGTCGTTTAAAAATAGGTCTACTATGTAATAAATTATAATACAGGTTCCAGGCTCCAGAACAGGCTGTGGACTAGTGGAGTTCATAAAGTCCAACAAACCTATACTTTTTTGGCTTCTTTGATTTGCAATGTTGCCAATATAGAATGTATGGAAATACTATATCTAACCTTATAAAAATGAGATAACGGTACCTGCAGTGAGCTCTCTGACTAATATGTACAATGTTGCTGTAATGCGCGTCGCGGCGTCGTCGTCGCGTCACCGGAAGTCACGTCCGTCGCTACGCCTGTTTTCCCGCGCTTAATCAACACACCTGAAAACATTGTCTGGACCGCTTCCACCGACTGTTTTTAGGGACGCATATTATCTGTCTTGATGGTCAAAAAAAGTCGATCAAAAGTAATTTTTTTAAATTCGAAATACTGGTGCACTCGCCATTTAAGTCGGAATGCCACACTAATTTATTTGTTAAGCAATTTAGTATCTAAAATGGGTACCCAAATAAAACAGTTATTTGAAAAAAAATGTATTTACTTTTGTATGTTAGAATGTATTTATTTTTAATTTATGTATTTTAAATTTTTAACTCTCTATTTTTTAATTTATAACTCTTAATTATAGCTACTTTGTACATTTGTCCAATTAAAAAAAAATGTGAAAATATTCTTCAAATTCGTCTGTTTTGATGCCCGACAGCACCTCCCTCGTTTTTTTCTTCACCTCATCTACATCGGCAAAAGCTTTTCTTTAAAGTCATCTTCATTCTCAAGAACAAAAAAGCTCGATGCTAAATATTGTGAATAAGGGGGTGCTTCAAAGTAGTCATGCCGTTTTTTGTTAAAAATTGGCGCACTGTGAGTGACTTGTGAACAAGTGTATTGTCATGATGAAAAAAACAGTCGCTCGTCTGCCACAAATCGGCCTTTTGTACATTAAACTGTTGTGCAATATTCTCAAAATCTTCAAGTAGAAACCCTGTAGAAAAAACTCCGAATACACCACCCCTCTGAATGCAAACAACGAGGAGCAAGCGAAATACGTTCACGGAAAATTTTAGACCCTACCTTCCCAGGTGACGCCGCTTGGCAGACTGGCATAGAAAGAGTCATTTGACGCCCGCCTACCGGAAGAACTGCGTACCTGGAAACTCCGCCCAACGCATCGCGATTCTGTTTTTAGGTACCCCTCATATTTTAACATTCGCTGAGGAACGACACATGATCTACGGCGGATAGTTTAAAGAAGACAGTGACAAGTTCAGTTCAAAGTTTGTATTGGTCTCGAAGCTGTAGAGCAAAATTTGTTCTTGTACAATACTTCTTCAATTACAGAAGTATATTCCAATATTCAATAATCGTTCGATTATTATCGTTATCTGTTATAACCGTTGACTATTATCATTGAGCACTGATGTTCGAGCCTTACCATTTTTGGAGCATTGATTCCTTTGTATGTCTCGAAACATCGATTTTAAATATAAATATTTTATCAATATCGGTTCAAATCTTTCCATTTACTACCTTACTAGCGTCACTAATTAACGCCTAATGAGCGTCGTATCTTTGCCTCCCTCTGCCGGAACGCTCTTTCCCCTTTCCTCGCTTATTACTCTATCTTTGTTGTTGTTGGCACGTCGCTGTAACTAGATTTTAATCTTCACTTCTTCACGAGCGAATGGTTTTAACTTAATTCCTTACCTTGACGCATCTACCGTTTCACACCTGAGGCATTTTTAAATCTGCTGATGGATTCATCATTCCTATTATTAAATGCGAAAGAGTAGGTAGTTTTATCATTTAATTTTTTCGAGTAGTTTTAAATAATAACTCTTTTATTGCGGCTGGCAGACCAACAGTAAACAATATGTTAAAAAGAATAAAAAACACGACTGCAGCTACAGAAAGTGAACTATTGTATTTATAATTATTTGTATTACGGTTTTTATGAAATATTTGTTGATTATGTATTTATGCATATAGATACGTGTTTATTTCCGGAGTATATTCAATCAGACCTTGCATTTGACACTAAACACGATATATTTATGTTAATTTATTGACATTTAGACATTTAGACCAGTGTTCTGCAAACTTTTAGTGTTCAAGCCTTTGTGTTCAACTTTTGTGTTCAACCTACCAAATCAAGAAATTTTAGAGGTACACCAAAGAAAAAGCAATGTTTATTTAATATTTATTCATTATTATAATCAATATAATATTAAAAGATGTTTAATGAGAAATATCAGCTTGCTTAACTGAGCAGGGGCGATCAAAATTTGGAGCAATCGTTGATAAGGCTGCTCTCATCTGTTCGCCGTTCGTCCTCAGGTGTTCTCTTTTTTTATTTATTTAATCGTAGTAAAAGTTGGATACCCCAATTCGTATAAGTAGGTCGTGGCAAATAGTAAAAGAATTGCAATAGCACGCTTTGAAATCAGTGGATACTCATTTTTTATATGCAGCCAAAAATGTGCTAGCACTGTTTCGGAAAATTTCAGTTAATGTCCGATCAGTTTTTAGCTCCATTAATTCTTCCTGCTTGTTTATTGGTTAGTGTCCAAGGGAAAAGCTATCTGAGAATGTATTTCGTACCCAGTTTATATGTTGCAGGTCACACTTCCAAGGATCTAAGTGTTTCACTATCAAAGCCTGCATTTTTTTTCTGAATCGGTAGTAATGACATTTGGGAACATTTCATTACTACAATTGGTAGCGTGGCTGACCCATTACACCAACTGAGCGCGAAAGCTTTCAATCTTGTCCGATGACATTAAAATAGCTTTTGCAACCTACAGCTATATGTAGGTTTCATTATCTTCACAAAACTTTGACATTTTTCCGCTGCACACCAACAGCTCGCCTTTTCTCAAGAATTAAGCGTTTTAATATTATTATTCATAATAATTATAACCACGATATACGAGTGTGCCGCGGCCACACTGTGCGGAACACTGATTTAGACAACTACTAACTTACTATTTGAACAGTTAAAGTACCCTATGATACTCGAGATGTCATAACGATTCTATCAATACCTTACACTTCAAAGTCGTTTCAAACGGTTAGAAGTTTTGGCGGAATAAAGAAACGGAAAACATACATAGATTAACCCTGAATATATACCACTCCTTTTTTGTTGGGCAGTCGTATAATAAATGAAGTCTTCTCGACGAACTGTCAAAACTTGGCTTTATGTTATTATTAGTTTCCATATGTTTATGTATTACCTACATCTTTAATGTATTGCATATTTAGAATAAATGCATTGCTAAGTACAGAAAGAAAACGATTCACTTTTTTAAATTTTACGAGGAACAAAAAAAAATATTTTAAAAAAAACTTAGGTTATTCTCAGTTTTATTTATTGGGAAAAAATCTTACTAGTTTGACTTTGACATTCTTATTTTATTTATCCAAGCTCAAAATTTAATGATGTTGATATAGGTTAGAAAAAGCAACCAACTTTTTATTTTGATTATTCTGCTAATTCTCCCTGCAATATTCCTAATTCGTAAGCTGTATAGTTTGGTTTTAAAATAATTATATGCAAAAGCTCCTAAGGTCGTATTTGGCTTGCATCCGGAGGAGGAATCTCAAGGAAACGGTAGGCGTAAATGGGCGGCGCCGGACAGACGAATGTCACCCGTGCGATGGCGTCAGCACAGCGCCCGCCCAAGCCAAGACTCTCCGTCCGACTTCCGGGAAGCACTTTTAATACTTTCGTACAAATCGTAAATCTATAATCGTAAAGTGTTGCCTTGTCGCCCGCCAGAGCGCATAGCATCCTTTACGCGCGCTAATACTAATGGTTGGCGATTAAAAATGTTCGTTTATAGCCGCAGGCAGCCGGACTCCGGACTAAATCGCAGATTGTTGCGTAGGATGCTTTTAAAGTGGCAAACGTGAAAATAACATCAGAAATATTTTGAATAACTCTATGTTCGATCCTGCCAATGGTTGTGTCTTTGTGTCTTATTTTTTGTCGTAGCGTCCGCATTAATCAGTATTCGTTATAAATTCTACATAAAATTATTTCGTGTATCCCGACTGATGCGCCCATAGTATTCTTTTACTTACCCGGCCCACCAATCGACAAGGAGGGAAAGTTTTGTGAACTCGAATTTTGTGTTTTTTCCAGAAATATCCATTTTGAGCCCACTTGAGACGATTAAGACCATTTCCAGATTAAAGTATGTGTGTGTCTGTCTGTGTGTCTATTTGTCTGTCTGCAGTAAAAAATATATTAAATGTCTTTCTAAATTACCGTTTTGTTATTACGGTTTTATACAGAATAATGGTATTCCAATAGTATTTTTTTTAATTACAAGGAATTTTGTTGAAACTCCATTACTCGACAAAATAACATGCTGTCATGGTAAAAGTACGATGTCGTGAGCCGTAATGAATATGCGGTGTAGTAACCATGCCCATGACATGGTACATAACTACGCCGTTACGCGTCATGTTGATGATACGAGGGGGGACCCAAAAGTAACGGGAAATCCGTCATAAAGTCTTTATTTCTTAATATTTTTACACCAAATTTTGATCACATTCAAAGTAATCTCCATTGACCACAACGCACTTCTTCAAACGAGCATACCATTGTTCAAAACAGTTTTTGAATTATTTATCGCGATGTTCTTTATGCCTTTCGGCGATGTTTGTTTTACTTCCTCCATAGTGGCAAAACGATTTACTTTCATGTCCCTTTTGAGTCTGTGTAACAACAAAAATCCACAGGGGGCTAGATCCGGTGAGTAAGGGGGGGTGGGGGCAATCGGTGTCATGCCATTTTTGGTCAAAAACTGCTTTACGGAGAGGGCGGTGTGTGCCGGTGCGTTATCATGATGGAAGAACCAGTCGCCTGTACGCCAAAGATCTCCCCTTTTTTTCCTGATGAACTCCATCAATCTTTACAAAACCTCTAAGTAGAACTCCTGGTTGACAGTTAGATCGGGGGGAACAAACTCCATGTGCAAAACACCTCTGCAACGAAGAAACAAATGAGCATTGTCTTGATGTTTGACTTCACTTGGCGAGCTTTTTCGGGAGGAGGAGAGCCACTTGTCTTCCACTGGCTTGATTGCAGCGTTGTTTCGGGGTCGTATCTATAGCACTACGATTCATCTCCAGTAATCACCTTGAAGAAAAAAAACAGGGTCCTCTTTGAACTGATTTTGAAGCTCAAAATATGCCTGAAATCGACGCTCCTTTTGCTCGTCTGTGAGAAGGCGAGGGACACATTTGGCTGCAACCCTTCTTATATGCAAATCTTCATATAAAATCTTCTGAATTGAACTCCATGATATTCTAGACATCTCATAGAGTTGATCAATGGTTCGGCGGCATTCTACACGAATGAGGGCATTGCTTTTGTCGATGTTTTCGTCACTTCTTGCCGTTGAGGGGCGTCCTGAACGGGGTTGGTCTTCAACTGACATTTCTCCATTTTTAAAATGTTAAAACCACTCGTAGACTCTGGTTTTACTTAAGGCAGCATCCCAATAAGCAATCTTAAGCATTACAATAGTTTCCGTGGCCGATTTCCCCAACAAGAAACAAAATTTCACAGCCGCGCGCTGCTTTCGACATTGGGAGCTAACGGGCCTATGATGGGTTGGCCACGAAGACCCATGTGTTCAGGGTCGGTCATACTCACGGGTCAACACCCATCCGACGGCCTCCACGCACGGGGTGCGAACCTGGGTAGGACTCTGGCCCTGGTCAGTTTCCCCTGGGAATCAAACCTCTGGCGCTCCGGACGGTCTGCGCACCGTGCGGCGCAAGCCAATCGATTGTGCACTCCGACTAACAGATTAAGAGTTTCAAGGCGATAGGTGAGGGCAGCAAACCCCGCCCACCGCCCGGGCAGTTATAACGACGAGGGTCGTCTTGTCTGCCCGGGATGTCGTGCTATGACAACCCTGCGCGTACCAGAAGGGTAGAACGCGCAGGGGGTAAAATAGGGTAAACCACCCTCCCCCGTACCGCCCCGAGAACCCATTTATTTATAATAAAAGGTATTTACAAAAGAAAATTTACAAAAAGGACACTCCGACTAACAGTCGGGGGAGTCCCACCAGCCCCGCTCTATAGGAAACTGTATTGTTTCCTATAGAGCGGGGGTGGTTGCGTACCTTACGGCGACTGCTCTTGAAATGACCATTGGCCATCCGATCCCGGTTCAGAGTCGGGCAAAGGACGCCATGGTCCGCGATAGATCCGGTATACACCGTTTCACTGATTCGTAAGGGAGAGGATTGCGCAAGCGACCTCGAACTCGGAACCAATCGAGAGACCCTTAGAAATCTGGTCACAATTGGTAGTTAGGGCGCAAGTGCCGCCCGCCAGTTAACATAACTGGCTCCTCGCGGTAAGGCGTTGGTCTCTAACGGGTTGTGGCGTAGCTAGACGTCGGATTGTTTTGTACAAAGTCTTCTACGCTTACTGCAGGTCGATAGAACGACTAATCGTTAAAACTTCCTGCGGTGACGGGCTCGCCCGTTGTAGTCGACAACTCAATATGCTCTCGACAGTCTTCCATCACTTTTTCGCCGAAATTGGAAAAGTTGTTTTACGAAAAAAACTCTTACGGGCGAACCGATGCACTCACAGCGACAAAATTTTGCACACTGACTCAGGTGGAGTGACCGTAACGGACACCTAATGGAACAATGGGTTCCACCACTCTTCCTCCCCACTGCAGTCCAATTCCCGTTACTTTTGGGTCCCCCCACGTATATACGTAATACCTTTCCTAATACCGTAATACCTACCTTAAACATGCGTATTTCCGTGTATTACAGTGTTATATTTTCCCCACTGTACTTCTGTGTGTATTGTACGGTGACAAGAATTAGTCGCCATAGCGACTAAGATAAGATATCGCAATAAGGGAATAAGATATCGCTATAACGACAAGTCCGCCATCTGTGCATAACTTTTCTTTTTTTATAAAACCAGTGTAATATTCATTAAGTAATGCTTATATAGCACAATAAAGTTATTATATTCTATTCTATTGTATTCATACATAAAATCGTATTGCGGTCCGTAAGTATGTATCAACACGGAGGGTAACAGTCTAGTTACGAGCATAGTAATACTACGCAGCACATTCATTACGGCACACAACGAGATCTTGCTTTAACAATGATAGCATGTTATTACATACGTAAGGTTATAGTCAGTTACAAGAATAATGTTGAAGCTACATTATACCGTTATTTTCAAATTACCCGTAAGGAGCATGGTGAAATACATATTCGAGTACAAAAGTTTCAACGAAATTCCTTGAAATTCAACAAACTTACAATTGAAACATCATTATTTTGTATAAAACCGTAATAACTAAACGGTATTGTGGGAAGAAATCCAATATTTTCTCAGTGTAATAAAGTTAAATTTAAAATAAACTAATACAAATATATGTAATTAACTTATACTAAGGTTGCCTATGGAGGGATAAAGGGGAGGACAAGATGAGGTATTTGTTTATGAAATTAATATTCAGTCGAAATTAGTCCTTAGGTACTTGCCGAGAAAGTCTTGGGGTGGCACAACCGATTTTTTAAGGGTGTTTCGTTTGGCTTGTTGCAGTTCCGGCGATGACGGCGAGCGCGGACGCTAAGGAGGGCGAGCCGGCGGCAGCGCGCGCGGAGGCACCGTCAGCGCGCGCGGCGAGCGCGGGCGGCGGACGTGGCGCGCGCGCGTCGTCGCCGCCGCTCGGGCCGGGCGGGCCGCACGTCTGCGCGCAGTGCGGCGGCGCGTACCCCACGCGCGACCAGCTCGAGCGCCACGAGACCCTGCACTCCCCCAGCGCGCAGGTGAGTGCCACGCTTGTACGTACACCGAACGTTCGTTCTATCATCTATCTGCTCGCTAAACCCACCCCACATGAGTAAAAAGAACACAGGTTCATCTTCGTTACGTCGAGGTGTCAACTTCAATTTTCTTATGTTTTATACCTACGTGTTATGTGCTGCCAGTCGAATGACATGTCTTTACAATATATGACCGGCTTGATTTTTATTTATTTATTTATTTATTACGGAAAACATACAGTGCTACAAAAAATAATACATTAAATACAATATTTCTGGCGATGACATGCTTTCAATAATAGTTTCCATGAATGAAGTCTTTAATAGTAATAATAATAATAAATCGCTTTATTCGTACGAAAAGGCGAGCTTATTACCTGCAGGCAACATTTTAGAGCTAACCTTTACTATTGTAACAACATTATTTACAAATAGATGCTACATAACTTAACCTATATAAAGAGACTAATACAAAAGAGAGGATAGAAAGAAATATATATTTAACTCTTTTTGGGCACAGAATGTGCCACACCAAAATAATCTAACACCTATAAGGACGCTAAGGTTTAAAATAGAGGAGAATGGGAAAGGAAGGGGAATTTATGTGGAAGATTTATTTTTCAAATGATCTCTTAGTCTGTTTTTAAAACTTGTTATGCTTGGCGTGTTTCTGTCATTTTTCGGAAAAGCATTCCAAAGACGGGCTCCATGCATGGTGAAACAGAATGAGAAGAAGTCAGTGCTGTGACTAGGAATATAGAGTTGCAGGTTATCTTTTGATCTCAGCGGGCGTCCATGAGCCGATAGTGCAGTAAATCTGGGAGCGACGCCATCCAAGATCTTGAAAAGCATACAAAGAACTCTCATGTCTCTTTTCTCCCGGGTCGAGAGCCAGTGAAGTTTTTCTCTGTACTCCGTGATGTGGTCAAATTTTCTGAGGCCATGGATATAACGAATGCAGACATTTTGGAGACGCTCAACTTTGGTGGATAACTCCTCTGTGAGATCGAGAAATGCGACATCTCCATAATCCAGAAGGGGGAGGATAGCAGACTGACATATCGTAATCTTGCTCTCCTACGGAAGGATATTTTTCAGCCTATTCAGTGAGTGAAATCGACCAAAGAGTTTGAGTCGCATTTCTCGAATAAGTGGCCGCCATGAGAGGTTGTCGTCCATGTGGACACCGAAGTTTAAAACCTCGAAACTGAAAAGTGAAAAGCACCGATGCATATCTTTGGGACTTCATTTATATTAATCCTCGAGGTAAAATACCTGCTACCGATGATAATCGCCTGCGTTTTGGAAGGATTTAAGAGCAGTCCATGTGCTTTAGACCACTCGAATATCATCGATAGATCTTCGTTTACAGAAGCAATTGTTGTATCAATATCTTGCGGGCGAAAGTGAAAGAATATCGTCGGCATAGAGGTGATATTTTGCTTTAATAGAGTTGGTAACTGAGTTAAATAAAGAAAGAAAAGAGGAGTGGGGATAAAACATTACCTTGAGGGACGCCGGCGACTTGTGGTAGAAAATTAGAGATCTTATCCTTATTCTCGACGCACTGACTTCGATTATTCAGAAATGATCTAAACCAGTTTATTACGGGATTGGCAAAGTTACATGATTTTTATCGAGCAAGGAGAATGTCAAAATCGACAGAATTAAACGCGCTGCTGAAGTCTATAAAAAGGACGAAAATATGAAGTTGTCGATTATCCACGTGTGAAGAATATCATCGGTAACATGAACCAAGGCAGTAGTCGTGCTATGATGTTGTCGAAAGCCAGATTGAAATGGGTTTATAAGGTTGTTAAGAGAAACATAAGAGAGCAACTGACTATATGCCAGTCGTTCAATAGCTTTGGCTATCACTGGGAGAATTGAAATCAGCCTGAAGTTTTCTGGAGAATTTGTTGAGGAAGTTGTTGCTATTGGAACAACAATGGCATTCTGCCAGACAGCGGGTAGTTCGCCGCTTACGAGAGAAAAATTCAAAATAAATGCAACTATTTCCGCTATTTCACTTAAAATAGGAATGATAAGTATACGTATGAATGATAAGGAGGCTTATGCCATCGTGACTCACAGCTTTCGACTTGATGCTTAATAGCATTTTTGTGACCTCCTGGGCTGATATTGAAGAGAAATCAAAAGGTGGGCTGTTAGGTGGGAGTGAAGAACTGCTACGGATCGCAAGCAGAGTATTGCTCTTAACCACGTCATCTAAAATGACAAGGGGGGACGAAAAGTGGACGTTCAGAGCGTCGATATCTATATTGGGTGAGGCAATCGAGGACGACTTACCGATGCCAAGAGAGTGAAAAAGTCTACATTTGAGCAGGAGAAGCAGTTTGGAGAAAGCGGTCTATATGGAGTCTCTTAGCATTCCGACATGGCTGGGTACATCGGTTTCGAAGCCCTCTGTAAATGTCCCAGGTACTTGGAAGGCAGTCGCGTTTAAATTTTGTTTGCGCTCTATCTCTCTTTTTCATTAACATACTGATATCGTCGGTTATCCATGGAGCAGGCGAATGCTTAACTCGGCGTGTTATTATATGATATAACTCGGCGTGTATATTATCCAATACGCACAGTGCTTACTGTAGGGGTTGGGAGAGGGAAAAGGAAGGAATGGGTTTCGATAAATTTTATATATTAATGTGCAGTACAAAAAATAAGAAAACATATTACATTATTTAAAAGGAATAAGCTCGAGTATTCAAGTAAGGTCTTCTGCACACGCGATGGGTCACCACATATAAGTCCAGAGACCATATAAGTATGCATACCTCTACAAGTCTAGAGTCACTATAAGTACCTCGTGCCACCACTCTATACGAGGTGACGTCGTCGTATGTGTCATGTGCTAGGATGACTGCATGAAAAGATGCCTGGAACTGCAAATTCGGTTAAATCATTGATTGTTTGCCAGAGGTAAGCAACTTTGGGGTATCGTTTTGTGATACTAGGGTCGCCAACACAGAAATAAGTCTAATAAACATTTTTAAAGGGACATCGCAGGTATCAGGTGTGTATAAAGATATATTGTGAATGTAGATAGTGTTTTGTTATGTCTAATCAAAAAAAATACTATACCCGCATTTCCAACTTAATCGAGGCGTAGCATACAGATTTAAGGGTGTCAAATAATTAGTCTAGCATTTTCCGTTTTGCCACTACGACTGCTGTGAGTGAATGAAAAAGCAGGTTATTTCATCGGCGAATGCCGTCTTCATATATTGAACGACGTGTAACCAGATTTTTTTTTAAAGTTTTCCATTTTTCTAAAGTACATGATTGAAACTTGCTGGGTGGTTATCAGCCAGTCATTAAATCAAATTTAAAAAGCGTAGTATACACATTTTCATGAAAAAAAGTACTCTAATATTCTTTCTGGGTTGTGAGTTTAAATTTAAGCCTATTATGAAATATTTACATGATTTTATGGAGTACATTTGCAACATTAAAATATAGTTGTGTAATGTAAGTACAGTAGTTTTTAATTTCATAAAAGAAATGGTTTATTGGATGAAGCGAATATATATATTAATATACAGTAGTAAATAATTGGACACAAAGATTAAAACCGACCAAAATGCCCAAAAAATTCCCTACTCCGGAAATGGTCTCTAAAATCCGTAATATGACAGAGTTTTGGAAGATCCACGATTCAAATTATCACAAAAAGCTGACACTATATTGAATTACCGGGTACATCACATCTTAGATAATGAACTGGATATGAAAAAATATATACCCAAAATTCACAACCGTGTTTACTTTGTAATGGCTGCCACTGGTAGTTGTAAGATGCCGGTAAGATGCGCAGTGACGCTCGAATGTATTAATGTCTTATTGACCCGCTTATATAAAGCAGGCCCTCTGTTCTTTGTTACTCATGTGAAAACCCCAACTCACCCACCTCTCCTTTCTCTTTAGATGAGACTCTCTTATTCGGGGAGTTTCAGCTGTGATATGAGCATATACCTAACGTTGCAATTACGTCTATTTTCTTTGACGAATCTGCCGCAACAGATGTTAATTGAACCATTTATTTATTCAAATAATTATGACTAGAAATTTATTATCAACGTTATTGAAAAAAATATTTTATTATTTCTAATTATTTTATTATTTATAATTGGTGCAATATTTCTATTACTATCTTTTTAATCTCTGTAATATTCACGTTATTTATCTACTCTTTTCTATTACATTATTTAATGACGGAACTATTTTAACTAGTTTATATGTTAAATAAACATGACAGCAGTTTTCTTATCAAAAACGTAGCGTCTCAACTTAAAATGCTTTATTTGGTAAAGATGTTGATTTCCGGAAATAGACATTCTATAAATTGATCTCTTCCATTCATTATTCCCTTTCCTCCTTTCTTAACACTATCCGATGCCTACTACTTATTAACCTTTATTTTATGTAGTATAAGTACTTACCTATAAAAAAACATCATTTATTTAAATCCGAACGAAATAATTAATGACATAATAGCTCTCGTTAAATTCTGTGGCGAATGGGTATTAAAAAAATTCAAATGTGGTAATTATAAAAAAAACATATGTAAATCATCGATATAGGAATCGATTTAAATAAGTAAACTTTCGGAAACTTTGTATATATCACCCAATGTTGAACTACATGAAATAGTCCTCATTTATTTCGTTGTAATGTTGATTTCCTAATTTATTGTCAGGTGTATTTTTATTTATTATATAAATCTTTGTCTTGAGGTATATTTTCGTGATGTTAGATTGGTGCGATGTAATTTTTCTTTGATTATTTGGTGTTTTGCAGTAGTTCCATTGAAATGCAACAGATGGCTCTGTTCTTAACAAAGCCTTGTTTTAAATTTACAGTTAAAGTACGTAAGTTTAGTTATAACTACCAATTTATGATTATATTAAATATACTTCGACATCCAGGCTTTTTCGTATTCTGCCAATCCTCTTTCCGTAACTATTCGATATCTCGCTTTTTATATCGAAAACCATTTATATAAAAATAGATTTTCTTTGTAATAAATCTCAAAACATTGGTTCAGCTCTCTTTACCCATTCGCCACAGAATTTAAGGATGGATTTCTCTCAATATAACCCCCATAATTAAAGAGAACATCATTCTTTGCGATGCTAAACGATGCACGTTTGTTCACCATTTTATTTTCTTCTTTGCAGTCGTGCAAGATATGCCACAAGAGCTTCGCCAATGTGTACCGCCTGCAGAGGCACATGATCAGCCACGACGAGAGCGCTCTCCTGCGAAAATTTAAGTGCAACGACTGCGACAAAGCCTTCAAATTTAAGCACCACTTGAAGGAACACCTTCGAATTCACAGCGGCGAGAAGCCGTTCGAGTGCGCCAACTGCGGCAAGAAGTTCTCCCACTCCGGCTCCTACTCGAGCCACATGACCTCCAAGAAGTGTTTAGTGATGAACCTTAAAATGGGCAGGATCAAGCCGAACAATCCAGCGCTGAACCCCGAGAGGAGCCCCTCGAGGAAGAGGTCGAACGCTGCCAACAACAACGTATCCGTGAATCCCGCCTTCCTCCTGCCGAAGTATAACGAAGCGGCCGCTGCGTTCATCGCATCTCTCACTCCCCACGACGGGAGTTTTGCCCCCCCACCGCCGGGGCTTCACCAGTTATACATGCCGCCTGGTCTACCTAACGGAATAAATCCGTACAGCTTACCGTCGCCTCTCGGTCGGTTCTTAGAGCAAATCGCCAATTCTCAGTATCACCAAAGAAAGCTCGATTACTTATCAAAAGACGCAAACTGCGGCTTCGATCCCGAAGACATGATTGAAGAAGTGGCGGAGGATGACGACAGACACTCTTCCGTGAGCGGTGATCGCGAGCTAGTCATGGACATCGAAGAAGAGGGCGCAGCTATCAAGCAGGAGAAACAAACCGAAATTGATAACGAAATTGAAACGGAAAATCCAAAAGAAATTTCGGCAAACAACAACAATAATAATAACAATGCTCTCGGCGGGTTAAACATGATATTAGAATCGGTGAACGCGTCGGTCACCAAACATTTGCTACAAGCGAACATGCAAAAGTTGTCACCGAACCCTGATACAGTGAATATCAAAAGCGAGCCGGAAGATGTAATTCAATGCGGGAAGTGTAATAGTGTGTTTGGTAGTAGCGCTGAACTCATGCGGCACGAGCAAACGCTGTGCGGGAACGTTTTTAGGAAGCACGAAGGTTTAGCCGCTCAGATGGCTGAGACCCTCGCGCTTAGCAGAATCGAGGCAGAAATGAAAGCTTCCATTCATAGTGGAGTGAGCGCCAGCGAAGACGAGGACTACCCTAGGGATGATTCCGATGATAAAATCGTCACGCATGTGAATGAAAGGAAAGTGAGAGTGAGGACGGCCATCAGCGACGAACAGCAGTCGGTCTTAAAGGAGCATTATATTGTTAATCAGCGCCCGAATCGCGAAGAGTTCAGAAGGATAGCGCAGCAACTCGGTTTGGACAATCGGGTCGTGCAAGTTTGGTTCCAGAACAATAGGGCGCGCGTGCGGAGGCTCAATCAAGTGACCGTGTACGATCAACCGTTGGATCTTTCGACGAAGAAAACTATGTCGCCCACTGTATCGAGTCCGTCTCCGTCTCCGCCTTACGTCCATTCCGATTCCGGGGAAGAAGCCGTGAATTTAAGCCAAAAATCGTCTCGCAGCCCGACGCCCTACATACACCCGATCCAGCCGCACTATCCACATTCCAATTGTTCCTCGTCATCTATAGGGGACTACAGACACTCGCCTTCGCCAAACGACCACGTAGTCAACGGTCTCAGGCGATATCATCCGCAGTACAAAATCCCTCTAGGCTTGATGCCGATGGACAAATTGGCGGAGCTTCCGTCGTCGCGTTCGCCGCTTCTCGGATATCACATGAGCGGGGATATCAGCCGGATGATAAACTCGAGCCCAGGTTCGGAAAATCGCTCCTGGACGGAAGATGTGCCCAATTCCAATGAAATCGATGATTTGGGAACAATGAAAAAGAACAAGAGTAAGAGCTTGTCCTGCGAGGGGAAGGAAGCAGCCGAAGGGCAGTTCGTTTGTGACCAGTGCGATAAGACTTTCGTCAAGCAAAGTTCTCTGGCTCGACACAAATACGAACACTCAGGTAAATCTTCGATGTGAATTATTGATCTATTTTAAATCCAATGTTTAAATTATTAGTTGCCATGTTCGCTGCCGAATAAGGCTATTACAACTTTATATTTCTTAAACCATTCTCGTAAATTCTGGAGCCAATATGTTTTCCTTCCACTTGGATTTATTCCTCTGGCTATTTTGCCTTACATTAATAGGTTCATAGTGTTGTTTACTTTGTTGTCCTTTTTATTTTTGTGTGCTCAAACACAGATATTTTCAACATGTCAACTCAGTTAATTAAAGGTACATACAAAGTATCCTCCAATAGACCACATTTCTATGCAGCGGATCTGCATCAAGCTCTTATGGGATCGATAGCAATATTAGAAAAAAATTGCAAAAATAAATAAATGAGCAAAAATGGCTAAAATAGGACTCGATTGAACAGTGTTTCGGCTTGTTACAGTGCCTTCAGCTATTGATTGTTAGCGATCATCAAAGCTTTTTTCTACTATCTCGGTTTCGTGCAAACCGAGTTGTTTCACTTTGTCTACAAAGTGTCATTTCAATGGGATTTTAAAGCAGCGTATCCTTCTTCTATTCTTTCTTCGATGCATCGTGTGTCTGTATTTCACTACCGGATGTGTCTGAAGTATTGGAGTTTCCATTTTTTATTGACAATTTGTAATCTGTGTTTTTGTCATACCATTCAACACTTCCATATTCGATACCGCGTCTGCCAATGGAATGTAATGGATTTTTCTATAAACTAATATTTCTAAGGTTTGTTAATTTCTTGGACACGTTCTGTTTAAGTCCCATTATGAGTGTCATTCTTTAACAGCAGTCATTCTTTGCTATAATTCCGCTATCTTTAATTTTTATTTTGTTTTGTTCATTTTCAAAGTTTTGTTTCGTTCATTTTTAATCCGCTATTTCACTGTTTAGTGGCATATGTAGAAATGCAGATCGTCGATAGCTTGATCATCTTCCTGCAATCAGATGCTATTCATTGTCTCGCTCCTCCTACAACATACAACTGGGTCATCGATCTGCCTGCCATGCGTAGTCTCTGTCACTATTCTGTTGACTGTTTTAACTATTTTGCTGTACTGTTTTAAATAGTTCTTTCCTGTAAATATCGCTGTCTCCGTATTTCATTTTGCTACCGAGTATTTCTTTGCTGCCGATGATATGTCTGATGATTCCCTTCTTTTAAGATGGCCATAGTAGCATAAAGGATACTCTGTTTTTTCTTATCGTTTTTCCCTTTAGTAAATCCGAGACCGTTCTCTGTGTAAATTCGGAGACCTTTCCCTTAATGTTGTCCTATTTGCTGTCAATAGGGCTGACGCCTTCAGCCCAGAAATAATCATCGGCGCTGTGGTTATTAGGCATTAATATAGAAGTCGTATTATTCGCCAGTCCTTTTCCATTTTTTTATAAAGTGTGTATGTTTGACGTTTTTTCTAGCATTATTTGTTTGCAGCTCGTCTTTATAGTGTTGTTTTAGCAGAGGCTGTGACATAGGTTTCCAAATTTTTAATTTTCTTTACTGCTTGATGCTTTCTTGATTATTTGCACCGGTAAACAAAAAAAAATGTTGTACTGAGTATCATGTCTTCTCTACCTCGTGTACTGAGAGTGGTTATCCCGATCATACAGATTAACATAATACTTTTTTTTCAGGACAGCGGCCGTACAAATGCGTCGAGTGTCCTCGAGCATTCAAGCATAAGCACCACCTCACCGAGCACAAGCGACTCCACACCGGCGAGAAGCCCTTCCAGTGCTGCAAGTGCCTGAAGAAGTTTTCCCACTCCGGCTCGTACAGCCAGCACATGAACCACAGATACTCCTACTGCAAACCATACAGAGAGTAGATCGCTCTGAAGAGGACGCAAAGATTCGTATTTCCAAACATTAAAAAATATAGTATTTCATGGTATTTTGAAACACACTACGGTATTGATTTATTAATTAAGTTATTACTTTCAGTGCTTGCCTAATTTTCCAAATATCTGAAGTTCCTAAGTATTTAAGAATTGCCAGGATAAACATTTGCCAAAGTTTCGAAGACCAAAGTTGACGAAAAAGAATGCGTTGTCTGTTTTGTATAAATGTTTATATCTATATTACTGTCTATAATTACTCCTAAAATGCTTAGAAATAGCTAATATTTTTAGATATAAACTGAAGCCAAGAGCCAGTACCTGTAGAATACTCAAAAAATCTAATATAACGTAAGTGATTTGTACCGAAGTGCCCCAAATCGCTATCTTCGCATAATTAGATTGATTTTTCGTTCGTGAATTCATGTGCCAATGCTATTGAGTAGTTACCAAAGTTATGAGAATATTTAGATTTAAAAATATTACATGACTAATACTACTAACGCAAAGCTGAATAAGGGTGTTTAGTAACAAGACAATACATTACTTATTTAATAAATTTTTAAATGAAAAAACATTTTAGATAAAATCATAGAGTATAAAAATAAGTACGACAATGTTGCATTCTATTAAGAGATACTTAATATTTTTATTGTTGTTGTATAAAAAGGACATAAAGCCATATTATAATAATACTCTTAAATTTTAATCTCGCGGTTCGTATAAGTGTTGAATCCATGGAAAGACAAGTATTGCTTTTTATTTATTGTTTCTTTTTAATTTGTGAAAACATTATTATTTTAAGTGATTTCCCGAATCATCATTCCAGTTTCGCAGAGCGATTATTTATTATAATAAAGAGCTGTTTTGAATGAATTTAAAAGTGGAAATATCTTATATTTACGTACGTTAGAAGTAAAATTATATACTGTACAGATTTCTTCTTTAGTGATTTAATTGTTAGATTGTACTTTAAGATAGAGTGACATATACATAAATAAGCCGTTGAAAGAGCGACAATAAATCGAAGTATATTGAAATTGTTACCTAACTATAAATCATTGCTCATCGTCGATCGTTTCCTTCTGTAACTTAACTATTTCATCTAAATAAGTACATATATATATATATATATATATATATATATATATATATATATATATATATATATATATATATATATATATATATATATATATACTTAAATACTAAATTATCTACCATGTAAGGTGGTCTATTTTTCATTCAAGGTTTCAACTACAACGAAAAATACGTATTTCTTCTACCTTAAGCTCCTAAAAAGGTGTTTTCTTGCACTTAGATTCTACATTTGTTAATCATTTTGTGCCAATTCAATGATATTATAGCGACAATGCTGCATTTCTGTAAAGATTGTATTATATTAAGAAATTTATTAATAATAAAATTTATAATCCATGCAAGCTAGATAAACCAAAGATAATGTAAGGACAAACGCCAATTTGAAATTATGGTGTAAAGTATTCATATACATGTAATTTTAGCCGCTAGTTATAAGATTTCTAACATAGGTAGTGTTATCTGTTCATCGTTGCTTTCTATTTCCACAATTTCATGTTTTAAAATCGTTTAACTTATTTTTCTTTAATTTTGGAATTATTGTCGCTTTTGGGTATTATCCAGCGCTATGTACTTACGCAGTACTGAAACGAGTTTAATCGACGACGAAATAATCCTGCCATTTTGAAACAACGAGAAGTTCTTCTTTTGTAATATCCAGAAATTCAAAAAAATACTAGTAATTAATTAAGGTTCATTTGATCCATTATTGTAGTAGGGCTTAATATGAATAGATTTTATATATTAAGTATTCTGTATGAATAATTTGCTCTCTATGTATTATAAAAAAATATTAAAAATAAATGAAGATATATCTACGAAGTGAAATTATGTGTATTTTATTTAAGGGCGTATTTACAAAAATACAGGCATTGATCATTTTCAGCGTTATTTACTGAAAAAAAAACCATTTGTATGATATTAAATTTGTGCTAAAATAAAAGTACATGTTTTTGACTTCACATGTCAGGGATTACATTTTAAATGTTTGATACATTTTTTTTCGTGAAGTTAACTTTCGCTGGCCCATATTCTCAAAAAATGTTGATAAGGCTCGAAATTCGGGGATAAAATTTGAAAACAGCCACTAAATAGATACAACAGCCTTAAGATAAATCAAACAGAAGACAAATTAAATTTAATTTAATTCATTAATAGAAAACAAATTAAATATTCTGGTCCGCGACAACCGCGCCAAATCGAATCAGATAGAATCAAACCGCTGTCAGTCGGGTTAAATGATTCGATATCTAGTTCAAGTCTTCTCTTATTCGGCCGGTGCACGAAGCGAATTGGCTGGAGAGCGATTCATATATGCATCCTCATTACTATGTAAAAAAACTTTTCTGGCAAGTAGGTAGCCAAGGAGTGATTTTATCTGAATATTAATTTTAAAAATAAAATCGATGAGCGCACTCCCTCGGCCGGCGGACGAACCCCGTTGGGATCGCGCGCAACCGCCTCGGGCGTCGCGATTCGTTTCTCGGCTAAGGGCGCCATGTTTCAAAAAATGGCGCTAATATTTGATGTGGTGGAATTTAAATATTATTAATGTGGCTTGTGTATGGGATATCCCAACTAAAATTTAGAAGAAAAGAACCGATTTAGAAGTGTGTGGTATTTTTAGAATCGATATGTCATTCCGAGTGTCAATATCAAGTAAGTAGTTGTGTAAATGTCCAAATGTCCAAATGTCAATAAATTAAATTAAATAAGTATATCGTTTTAAGTGTCAAATGAAATGCCTGATTGAGTACATTCTGGAAATATACATGTATGTATATGGATAAATACATATACTTACCACAAATATTTCCTTAAAAAAACTGTAATAAAAATAACGATAAATACAATAATTTACTTTCTGTAACGGCAGTCGTGTTTTTTATTATTTTTAATATATTTACTTGTTAATTCTTGCCATGAACCAATAATGCCTGTATTCCAAACTTCGGCTCAGAGGTAGGGTATTAAGCGTTTGGCGTGGAGGAATACACACAGACAGACTTCCATCTGGAAATGGTCTTAATCGTCTTATGGCTCAAAGTAAATAGTTCCGTCTTCATCTCGAGAGAAAAAAATATCGTTCACAATACTTTCCCTCCTTGTTAATTGGTGGGCCGGAAAAGTAATGTGTGGTGTCTATAGGAGGTAGCGTTTTAATACCGTTTTATATAAATGAGCACCTCAATATCAAGGGCGGACATTAGCTACCCATTTTGGGAGCTAATGGGCCCTTGCTGAGTTGGCCACGAAGACCCATTCTGTCCACACTCACGGGTCAACACCCATCCGGCGGCCTCCACGCATGCAGTGCCAACCCGGGTAGGACTCTGGCCTTAGGGCTAGTTTCCCCTAGGAATCAACCTTCTGGCGCTCCTGGATGGTCTGCGCACCGTGCGGCGTAAGCCAATCGATTGCGCACTCTGACTAACAGTCGGGGGAGTCTGGAAGCAGTAGGTACTGTTTCCTATAGAGCGGGGTTGTTTGCCGACCTTACGGCGACTGCTCTTGAAACGACCATCGGCTACCCGATCCTGGGTAAACAGCCGGGCAAAGGATGCCGTGGTCCGCGATAGATTCGGTATACACCGTTTCACCGCTTCGTAAGGGAGAGGACCGCGCAAGCGACCTCGAACTCATAACCAATCGAGAGACCGGAGTAATCTGGTCGCAATTGGAAGCAAGGGCGTGAGTGTAAGCCCGCTGGGTAAGCCTCCTGGCTATCTCACGGTTAAGGCGTTGGCCTCTTACGAGCATGTGGCGAAGATTGGCGGTGGATTGTTTAGTCCAAGTGTTCTGCGTTCACTTCACGGGAGAGAGAACGACTAATCGTTAAAACTTCCAGAGGTGACGGGTTCGCCCGTTGTAGTTGACAACTCTATATATATTTGCCACCCAAGTCAAATATGAGTTATAAGTAAACTCTAATAAACCTTTTCGTGCACTTTTTAATGACACAGTCCATTCATTTCCAAAACGGGCTGCAATTCGACTTTTCTTCACTGAAAGTGAGTACTGGTTTCGAAACGCACACATACCTTACCCACGAGTTTGGTTTCAAACTGAATTATTACATTTATCTGGATGGACATTATAATTTAACTTATTTATCTAAAGAAATTGATATTAATTAACCTCACATTATCATTTCTGAAGTATTAAACAAAACAGAGACAAAACCACATTAAATATTAAATGCGCTCCTAAAATATTAAAAGGAACCGATTTTTTCTAATTCAAGTAAATTACAGACCTTTGATACAGAGGTATTCAAATATGATAATACTAGAATTATCCATTGCCCTCTTCCGTGTATTCACTGCACTACCGCGTAAGTATTTCGCATATTGTTAGCAGATATATCCTGCATATAAAGTAGTACCACTGTCGTCCAGGAGATGGCGCGTATAAATATCATGAATAGTAGTACGGTCGCCCGGTAGATCGTACAGCATAAAATTTTATTCAATAATTTTTAGATAATTATAATTATTAGATATTGGAATAATAAGAAGATATATAAGAGATAGTTACCGTCAACCGCCCCGGTTTCTTTGGTCCTTTCATAAATAAAGTTAATATTTTTTGTACTGAACAAGCTAAGGATATATTATTATGGGTATTTTTGTGCTTAAAAATAGGTGAACCTTATTTGAGGATATTTTAATTTTTTGGGGTAAATAAACTTATCATTTTTCTATTGGTAACACTGGAGTTTGTGTATAAGGCCGTTTCCTGATTAGTCGGTGTAGCAGCGGTGCGGGATCGGCGTGCTCGGTATACCGAAACGATACTGCACTGCTTTTATTTACGGATCTGTCGGTAAAATTGTGCAGTACCGCGTAAGTACTCGCGCGAAAATGGCGAAGTGATGACGATATTGTGGCTTGTTATATTTATCTCCGTTCTCGAAAAAAACGAAAGCGCTATTCCGTATATTGAAAAAAATATGAATTGTCGACTATTTGTTGCAGTTAGAGAACTTTCACAGGATGATAATACATTTTTATCCATGTATAGGATGTCTAAGGAAACATATAAAGAGCTTTTAAATATTATTGGTCCAGCAATAACAAAACAAAATACAACATTTAGAGAATGTGTAAGTGCTGACGAAGAGTATTCGGCTAGTTTATAATTGTACAAAACACTATTCTTTTCAATTTCTTGCACCAAAACTACATGAATATATTTTTCCGCCAGGAAAAAGATATTCACGTAGTTTTCCGACTGGACGTTTGTACCGAGACGCGGTAAAACGAAACGATCAATTCCCACTCCCGCGTATACCGATCCAATCAGGAAACGCTCATTGAAATATATGCGCTCGGTAAGCTTTCGGTACCGCGTATAGGTACCGAGCGTACCGATCCCGCACCGCTGCCGCACCGACTAATCAGGAAACGGCCTAACTCTTTGATTTAAGGAGTGATTTGTTTACCTCCAAACTTTCCATTGTGGATGACGCAGGCTATAAATTATCTTTAGTAACCTGTTAACAATGTGTGATAATTGTTTTTCCTGATTTTTTGTTTAGCAGTTACATTTAAATGTTTTTGTAAACATAACCTAAAAACAACTTTACCGGAGCTACTTTGTACCAAGCCTAATTTGGACCCAAGAATGAAAAAAATCAACCCTCCGATGCTAATGAAACAAGGACACTTCAATGTTTGTGAGATGGCTGATTATGAGTTAAAATGAAAAATTTTGCATAAGAAGTCATAAGAACAAAAATATATTTTTTGTCATGGTTATCATACTTAAAATTTGTTTTTTTTTGTTTAAATTTGTAAATAAAAGTGTTTTTTGATAATTCGAGTGTAGTTTAATTACTAGATTCTTGGCCATGAGGTTACAATAGTCCTACATGTGAACTGTATTCAATTCCATTAAAATAAGTGAGCGGTCCAAAGAAGCCCCGAGCAAGGGTTACATTCTTCCAAAATTTTAAAATAAAAAAAAAATGAAAAAGGGAAATTTCTTTAACAACAAGTTACAGTCCTTATACTTTTTGTTAATTAATTAAACTCTATTTGGACGTTGAAGTCCATTAATTATATTTTAACTGACTTTAAAAAAGGAGGAGGTTATCAATTCGGTTGTATCTTTTCTTTTATGTTTGTTACCTCAGAACTCTGCGATTTATGAACCGATTTGGAAAATTCTTTCTGGAAAAATCTTACATATTTGCCCATTTTTATCAAAATCCTGTTCTGATGATGGGATCCATGAGGAATTGAGGAAACTCTTCAAATATTATCATACGAAATTGAAAATGTACATGTTGGTTCAATTTCGATGACAATTAATTTATTTTTATGATAAGCATAACCTGATTGTACACCCTGGGTTGGCTCTCGATGAGGGAACTTCTTAAAGGTCAACAGCACAGACCCCAAATTTTGTATTCTCATTCAGTTCTGATAGCCCGTTCTAAGTTTTATCATGAGGTGGCTGCTGCACCCAGGGTTGGCTCCCGATGAGGTAACTTCTCAACGGTCAACAGCACAGACAAAAAAATGTATACGCATTCAATTATGATAGCCCGTTCTAAGTATCACCATGATATAGCTGCTGCACTAGTTAATTTGTCTATTATTTATTAAGGAATATGTAAATGAAAACAGGAAAAAGTGGCTCAAAGTAGCCCCCGGTTGTCGGTATTGGAATAATTATCTAATATTATATAATTAACTTATTACAAAATTAAACAACAATGTTTTATTGAAACAAATATATTTCGATATGAAAGTAAACCCCAACAAATATACATTTGCAGTGAAGAAAATGTACGAAACTGTGTTTCTATTATTGTGTTGAATTGAAAAATATTCAACACCGGAAATGTTGCAGTTGCGCTTTTTCCAAACCAAAATGGGACTTTTTTTAAAATTTTGATTCGAAATGAAAGCCAATTAATCCATTGCCTGAAGGCGAAGTTTTGTAAAAAGCCATGAAACATTTCCGGTTTAGGTGTTTTTTTTTATTTAATGACTACGACACACATTTATTGCACATTTAGATGATTATACGATTTGAAAATACAAAACACTGATTTTACAAATTTTGCACATGTAATGAAAAAGGAATATTCACATTAGCGTAATATAATATTTTTAAAAATCTTAAATCCCAAATTACAAAATTCCAAACCTAATCTGAAATTATAAGTGTGGCTATTTTATTACAAAATTAATAATTGATTTATTTGTGCTTACGATGTAATAAGGCAACCAAAGCTATCAATAGAATTAACGTATTACTTCACAGTTTTTCTATCACATCGACTACTACCTACTCACGCCCTTTCAGAATGTCCAACTCAAGGCCAGGCAATGCGATCTATTGAATAGCACTGATTCACCGTAGAATCAAACACTGCCAATTTATTGCTCGTAGGATAATTATTTCAATGGATTTAAAGGTAAATCACAACAACAAATGAACATTTACAAAAATAACTAATAATTAAAACTTTATCTTTTTCATTGCTCTGATGGTATTAACCGTTACACTCTATACATTCACTTTAAAACTGATCATAAATCCTAAATCTGATTTTATCACAATCCATTACTAAAGTAGCACCATTACCTATCCATTTCATTATAAACTACTTGTTGCACTTGCTTCTTGAAAAATTGCAATAATAAAAAATTGGCTATTTATCTCTTAGTTGTCGCAAGGTCAGATCGTCTCGATATATAATAATTCATTTGGTCGAATGTGTTACTACTGACAATCATTTCCATTTTCCTTTAGAAACAAATCCAAGTACATGAAATTAATCACGGATTGACTCACTCTACAACGTAAAACCCAGTTTATTGACTATTAGTTTGTGGTAAAATATAATATGACCATAATATTTAGACATTTTGTAAATTGTAAATATCACAACGATCGGCTAATCAACCAGTCTCTAAATCGATTAAAACAAACTCGACCCTACAAAATAATTGTCACTCTATTCGGTTGGTCATTCTCGCTGAAAAGTCGCTCAATTGGAATAAAATATCAATAATCGTTCACAGGTTAGCTATCACAGTAGTAACGTGATCGAATCTTATAAAAGTCGACGCTTACGATTGACTAAACATAAAATACGAAAACTCTCTTCTATTCGCTATAAAATTATCACCACATCGATTAATCTATTTTTTAAAAATTAGTTTATTGCAAAGGGGCCCATTTGTTTAATAAAAATTAATATCTTATCTTATCCTACGAGGAAACTTACTTAATGTTCGAAACAAAATGTATCAAACTTAATTTTCACTTGTACTGAATCATTTTTGTACAGAGTTACACATAGTTTATTGCGAAATATCGTCATTTAAAAATAAAAATAAAATTGTTATAATTTACGGTACATTTCAAAGTCACTTGTATAAATAATTCATTTAAAATTTTGGGCTCCCTTATTATAATTAAGAAGAAATATTCCTTATTTATAAGACACTAGTACACCACAACATCGAATAACATCTACTAAGTAATATTAATAAAGTGAACAGTCAACATCAATTTCAAATATTATAAATACGATTTGTATCTTAATCGCCACTAATTATAATTTATTACAAATTTTTCGATGAAGTTATTCTTTGTATGGTGGCTATATGGCCAGTTTCGGAGATTAAAAATGTACTTCTCGTGATGGCTGTTTCGTTGAAACCAGTTCTAAGTATAATTGACACGTCATAATAATTAATCTCCAGACATCGAAGAACGGAGTGCGGATGGACTCAACACATCTTTCGTGTAATATGTAGTTTCATTGAAACTATCCATATTTATTTTCTAAATAGGAACAGTTGAAATACATGTACAATTCATTTCACAATAGTGTCACTATCCTATTTCACTATAATGTTTATATTTAACTCTCAAAAAATACATCAGTCATATAATATATCTATACAAAGTGACTTAAAATGTATAGTGTATAATTCACTCATTTTTTAATTAATTGTTATAATGAATTCAAGGTATTTGTGTTTTCTTTGTGAGCGAGGGTTTGGTAACAGCAAATTGCTAGCACAAAATTCATCTGACAATTAAATTCATCATTTCGTAAAATTATTTCGTTGCTCGGAAAATTGATTTGACTCATTATCAAATAAAACTTGGCATTTATCACAATTTCGGCAGTATGATTGTCTTAAAATAAATTGAGTTATTCCAAGTAACAAGAAATATGGTGTAATTCTTTGACATTATCTATGTATTTGTAAAATATGTTATTTAACCAGTTTTAAAAAAGAGTGAATTTTATTTTCTTCCGGATCTATGAGATAAAATGAGATCACTATTATCAAGAATGTCTTCCCATTCAAACAACGCATGAAAAACACTTCAAATAAAAAACATAAAAGCGGAAAAAGAGATATTGAAAGCGTCATGTTGAATCGGCAGGCATTGTTTGAATATGAAAAACGAATCAGTTACCTTCCAATGTACCTTTCAGTTGCTTATAAAACTAAAGCGCTCTCGCTGTAAAATTTATACTTAACAACTTGAATGAAGTAACGATATAATATTTAGTTTCAAAATCACACATACTAAACCTAGTTAATTATTTTATTACATCAAATATATGTAATGAGGTACATCGATTTGGCACAGAGAGATTTATCCTTATTATTACGTTTAAAAGGTAATAGTTTTGTATAAATAATAAACAGTTATTATTCCTTATATATTATTACTTCGATGTTTAAAAACTTCATTCGTTTAAAACCCTCCGTCCAATTCTCTATAATAATCACAGCACTGAATAAAACGCCCATGTGTGCGCCAATATTAAAATCGCTTTACAAATAAGAGGTATATTAATTACAAGAGTCGAAGATCGAAGTAAAAACACCGAGTAAAGCTACACACGACGACGATAAAGAATTTTTTAAACTGGACACAATTTTAGATTGCCGAAAGAAGCAACGGAAATGTTTTTTTTCTTTTGAAGCGCCTAAACGTTAATTTTAAACACCAAAGACACCAATATTATGAAAATTTCACTACTATTAAATAATTTTATTACTACTGGACATCAATATTAATATAAAGTTTCCTATTTTCAATTACTTATCACCCGTTTGTATTGCGTTTGCTTCATTTTTCACGTATTGCAATAATATTATCATCGAGTTTCGATGTTTTTTTCACCTCATTTCGCGATCATCATCTTTTTATTCTAAACATCAACTAATCGGATGTAAAAATGGAAGTGTTTCGATCTATTTCTCGTTTCGACATAACAACAACCGACTGTAATAAATATAAGGCAACTGAAAATATATCTTCAATAGTAGTGTATAAAAACATATTCCTTCGGTCGCGACAGATCTATACGTTCTATGAATAAATCTCTGTAAAAAATATTGCGATCTGTAAAATATTTCAGTCCCTCTTCGATTGCAAAGTGGGGGCAAAAGAGATTCAAAAATTAGGGCGGGAGGGACGGTGAGAGAGCGCGTACGACGAAACCGCTTGGGTTGGCAGCAGAGGGTTCGGTCTGCGGGGGCCGGTTTCAGCGGGCGTTGTGCACGTGCGTGGTGAGGTGCTTGGAGAGGTAGTCGGCGCGCGCGAAGCACTTGCCGCACGCCTCGCAGTGGTAGGGCCGCTCGCCGGTGTGGATGCGCAGGTGGCGCGTGAGGTCGCTCTTGCCGCCGAACGCGCGGCCGCAGAACAGGCAGACGAAGGGCCGCTCGCCGGTGTGCTTGCGCACGTGCAGCTTTAGGTTCTCTTTGGAGCGCACGCACTTGCCGCAGAAGGGGCACGCGAAGCGGCGCTCGCGCTGCCGCTCCGCCTCGCCGCCGACGTAGCCGAGCAGCGAGGCGCCGCGAACCGCCTCCTCGTGCTCCGCGCGCTCCGTGCGCTCGCGCGGCACCGAGCTGTCCGCTATGGAGCTCACGCTCGCGAAGCACACGCCGCTGCGCTTCGGCGAGCCCTCCGCGCGCTCCGACCGCCCCTCGCTCGCCGGCTCCTCGCGCGTCTCCGCGTCTTCCGAGTCTTCGCGGCCGATGCTCTCGCCGACTTCCGAGTCGGCGGTCTCTTCCTCGTCGCGCTCGCGTTTTGCGCGCGGCCCCTCCGCCTCCGACTCGAGCTTTTCCCGCCGGCGTCGGCGCGGGATCGACAGGTCCATCTCTCCGGAGATGCCGATTGCCACTTCGTTCGAGCTGGAGACGCCGTCGCCGCTCTCGGTCCTCGCCTCGCCCGTCTTGGTGTGCAGCCTTTCCAAGGCGTGGTTCAAGCGGTGCTTTTTGAACGATTTCAAGTAGCGAAACTGCATGCCGCAAACGTCGCAGGTGAAGAGCTTGTCGGCGGGTAGGCGGGCGCGGTGGTTCTGCTCACGGTGCTTGACGTAGGCCGACCGGTAGCGGTAGCTCTGGCCGCACTGGTCGCACACGAAGGGCTTGTCGTCGGCGCAGGGGACGAGCGGCGTGTGCTGCAGCGCCGCGTGGCGTTCGAGCAGCCAGGCGGTCGGGAAGGCGGCGAGGCAGACGGCGCAGCGGCGGTCGGCATCGCGATCCTCCCACGCGAGGCAGTCGTCGCTGAGGTACCGACGCAGTCGACAAGCGTGCAAGGCCAAAAGCGGGGGCCACAGAGCGAGAGGCGTTGAACTGCGCGAAGAATCACTCGCCGCACCTCTTCCGCTGCATCCGGCTTCCGGACAAGGCTGAAAACATACCTAAACATTATTATAATGCAACAAAAACACCCACGTCTAGTAGTTCAAATATATCGTTTTCAGCTGATAATACCATTAATTCACATTTAAAATGCGGGCCAATGACTTTATAAGCTGAAACCGACATAATTCAACTACTCCGTTAATTCGATCGCCGAAAATAAAAACAAACAACTTGAATGTAGAGCATTTATTTGTCAAAATTGTATTTTTACAGCTATGATATGCATGTCTTTGTTTTAAAAACATCTGATTTGAACAAAATACAGAAATATTGCTTCAGGACACACAAACTCCGCCGTATCTCATGATATGAAGATGAATTTGTTTTAGTTTAGAATTTTAATCTATATGTGCCAAATAATATTTCACTAACTACTACATACATAAATGGAGTATTCAACACTTGTGCTCAACGTAGTAAAATCCTTACAGTTTAATAATTATGAACAAATCATACGCGCTACAGGAACTTAGTATCATCCAACTACGATATTTAAAATCACTTTAATACAAAGCTGAAATAAACTAATATAAATAATTAAAATAAATTACAGCAATGAAACGGCGGTCGCTAAACATCATGCAACACATCTGACTCGTTGGCACTGTTAAGTTAAATCTAACGGGCAAACTAAAAACAGCAATGTGATTTAATTTCGAATCGGGCGCAGTGCCGACTCTAATGCGGCCCTGAGCTAAGCTGTTGAAAATGTGTATATAAGTATTATATCTCTCTCGGTATAGAAATTATATATATTTCATAATATTGTAGTTATCATTCGTAACAAAATATAACAATAAATTCAAACACTCAAACTTTCGGTCTCCGGTTCAAAGAAACGAATTTTTTCACCATCAATTGCATAGTTGATATCCGTAAAATAAATATTAATGTCATATCATATCCTATAACATTACAATTTTCAACTGTGTGTAACTTTAAATTTTGTCTAAAATCGATTGTGATTAAATTCGCTACTTAATTAATTAACCGTGGTTCGCAGCCTTCGAGTAAGTCTTATATAGGCAAGAGGCACTCTAACTTACATATTGTGGTCTCAAATATATTACAAGAGATTAATTACTCGCACTGACTAATCAGTTAATCGTTGACAAGGGCACGCACGACGGACTGGTTCTACGCGGACGCACAGCGGCCCGTGTCTTGTGCCATTGCGCGATTATTAGCTCATTAAACTAACCGTGTGTCGTGAGTGATTTTTAATTAGCGGGGAGTGAATTCTAGCACAGTACCGACTGAACAGAAAAATGTTAAAATTTGAATAACTGCACTTGGGGATGTTACGAGTGTCGTATTCGTAAGACGCAATCGACATTACAAAAACTTCTATAACATCTCATTAACTATTTACAAGTCACAATACATACGTGTAAATATTTCTATACAATAAATAGTATCTCTGAAAGATTAGGAAACAAAATATCTTTTTTAACTCGCGTGTAATCTATTCGTTTATAAAACTATCTGTAATAAAAACTCGTACAAATTTCATAATTCGTCATTTACTCGTATATTATGTAGTTAATTATTGCTATTCAATTGTAAATATTTATCTTTCTTAAAATAAGGAGAGGAACATTTAATTAAAGGTGTCAGTATTGCTATACAGTTTGGTAACGATTAGATACTAATACGTACATAAAATGAATCGAATAGTGCAGCCCTTCAAATAGCAACATTCTGTTTTTCTGGTAGAAATGGCGTAATCTGCGATTCGGCGATCGATTCTTTAAACGAGTATAAAATCTTCTCTTCTGTATTAGAATTTGTATAAGTATTAGAATTTGTATTAGAAGTAATTATGTATGTATTAGAGAATCGACCGCCTTGGCATTCCATGGAACGCCATTCTTGCGTGCTGATCAATAGCGCCTACCTTTCTATATCTTCGTTAATATTCGCCTACGTAAAATGTCAAATAATGTACAAGTATAATTATAATAATTACAGTAACAGCTACTTTCAAATACTTTCCAACATTTTTCTAAAAACTTTACAGTCTACCAAATATTTCTTATTTTACGTTGACTCAATTTGTATCCTCTACTCGTGAAGATATAATATTTCTTAAGCGTCGGAATAGTAACAGAAGACTCGCGCACTCGAAGTAGCGCAAAATAAAATTAGCAAATGGTTCGCTGTTCTTGACCAAAAGTCACTCCAACGAAAAATAGCAGCGTGGAATGTACAAATTAGACGGTATAAAGTTACAAAAACAAAACTGTAATGATGCCGCGCATAACACTCTTTTTCCTCCCTCAACACATAATTTCTATAAAAATATTAATGCATTTAAATTGTACTCCCATCTCGAAAGCATGTGGTTAAGCTTCATCTATTTAGGAAATATTGCCTTCAACTAAAGACGTTAAAAAATAAAAAAAGTCATAATACTTAGAAAGATACGTGTCTTCTCGAAACACTCTAATTCAAAATCCAAAAAAAATCACAAATTGAGATCCAGCAAATTTCATCGTTTATAAAATACATTAAAATACACTCCCGGATGTTATACCTTATAAAAATATCACAGCCTTAAAATGCACATCTAAGTGACACTAATACAATTATGTAAATTTCTTTCGCCGTTTTCCAAATTCCTAATATCTGCTATTCGTAGCACCGGTAAGTTTATTTAAATTATCGGGGTATTTAAAAAGTTAAATTTTAAATTTTCAAGGATATTTTGAAAACCAATTTGGAATAAGGAAGTTACACTAAGTAGTTGAGAAGGCAATATTCCTCAATAGTCAAACACATGCCTCGCTGTCCTATCACAAAATTGACGGTAAGATTATCTATCTGTGACTCTTAAAGCGATTTTAGAAACGAGTAATAATTTGACTTTTCGAATCTTCTACTGCCGTTTATGCTGTTATTCATTTAGGAAATCTTTTACGCTACATCCTAAAGTAGTAAGTTTACAAAATGTACATAACGCTCCGAGAATGCTTCTATTACTGATACGTGAATATAAAGAGAGCTTACGCATTGATGACATCTGAGAGCCATTAATGTCTACCCTATACTTTGATATCCTACTAATTAACTGTACAAATTACCACTCTGTTTAAGCTCTCCCAACTACATTCTAATTATTCAGTTTCGGTCGATAAACTCACACAATGACATGTCAACAAGGGCATTTAATGCTACTAATTAAAATCACATTTTAATAAACATTGTGCACTAAGAAATTATATATTTCCTATGAGTAATTATAATGACTCTGAGAATTCAAACAGCGAAACATATAAACAAACAGAGATGATATCATAAACTAAAGCAGTACGCAATCTTGCCTAACAACGTAAAATATTACGAACTGTGTCACTTCCTTTGGCAAACCGTCTTTTCACTTTAGCAGCCAATCTATAAAATATAGACCTACGCGGATTCTAAATTTTCTATGTCGAATCGGAATATTTAGATATGTATAAGAAATGGTTTTAACGTAAAGAGTGCGTTCTATGCGTCCTACGTTAAATAGTAATAAAAATAATTGAGATCGAAAATGTATTAAAATGGATGGATAAAAATTATACGGTAAAAAAATAAAACTTGCTTATCAAGTACAAAACCATACATTTTGAAATAGGCACTTTGCGTTAATTACGGGTATTGTAATTATTTAAATAATGATAAGAGAGAAAGTCTGGAATTACAAAAACAATATAATGTGTTAATATTAGGAAGGACATTGAGTTGTCTTCCTAAATTATTTCGAATTTTCATTTCAATCAAACTGTTTGGTTTATTTTAAAATTTCTATTAAAAATTAATAGGGAATATGAAGAAATAATGTTGTATTAACTACCCTCGTATTTCAGAAACAAAATCGATTCGATTCAAGTTGCCTACTATTTTTAATTTTGGATGACTCGAAGTATAAAATGGATACTTAGACAAAGTAACAGCAACAAGTATATGTCCGAATATCATATCAATCCTGATCACAGTTTCACATTTCAAATCACATTCGTTACGATTTAAATACAGACACCATTTTATTGTCAGCACATCACCGATTGCAATAAATTACGCGCACATTGCTCATAAGTTGTACCTTGAAGTATTTTTGTTTTAAATATTGCTCATGCGTTTGAGCGGTTCGTCGAACATCGGGGTGGGGGAAGCGCCCGCGCGCGTCGCCTCTATTGGTGCGGACTCTCCTCCTCCGTGTCCACGGGACTCGGCGACAGGAACTTTCGCACGTACTTTGGATAGTGGGTCTTCTCGTGCGCTTTGAGTATGGTCGATCGGGAGAACGTCTTGCCGCAGAGCGCGCAACGAAAAGGCCGCTCCCCTGTAAGCACAACAGTGGGCGTTTTAACACCAGTCGCTTCCTGTATATCGCAGTGATCCCTCATTATCCACGGTGTTGGAATTCTTTATTCTACCCATTCAACGAAACGCGATGCGTAGAAAAACATCGCCACGTGACGTCATCGAAACGGAGACATTCGATTTGTCTCAAACTCTGAGCATATGAACGAGGCCAAAAATCTAGGCATTTTAAAGAATATTTCACAATACTAAGGAAAGGTATAAATTTTATCGTCGAAAACTGTGTTTAAAGCCCGCAACAGATTGCTGCGCACGACGATACACACCCACGACTGACACAAGAGCTACGTGGGTCGGTGTAGCGATACCGAGGAGAAACGGGTGAGTTGGGAGGAAACATGGTTGCCGTGGCCACAGCTTCGCTCCGCCGACGTATCCACGGCAAGCTACGCGTGTGCTTCTGACGGCACATAGCAACGCCGCCGTGCTTAGGATTCCGGGGGGAGGCGTTTCAGAGACGGACCTCTCAGACACAGCAAAGCGTCTCTGAGCTATCGTATTATAAGTTATTTTATTCAAGAAATTCAGAGCTCCAAGGCAACTGTCAGCAGGGCAACTGCGGTTTGTGCGAGTAATCCAAAGATGGACAATCATCCCACATAACTTATGTACGTTCATTCAGTATGTTCAGTATGGACATATTGAGGAATAAGTGTACCGATTATACAAATTACGTGAATTCTTAGGGCTGATTTGTCCAATTGTGTCCAAAGACCTAAATTTATTTTCTTCGACTAAAATCTCGCAAAGGAATCGGGGATTAAAAAGTTTCACGTCAATCGCTACGGCTTGGACAAGACTGAGACCGTCCCAATTTTTTGTTAGCGTTCTGAATATAGCAATAAGGCGAAAGCTGCCTGAAAATGTCGTTATTTGCGAAATAAAATATACGCGAAACCGAACATGTGCAAGCGAGATGGCATATAGAGTAGGGTATAAAAAAAGCGGAACGCTTACTCTAAACCAAGGAATGTTATTCTAAAATCAGTGATGCGATTTTTGTGGAACATGAAGAAATATGCTATCGGCAGTGCAGCATGGTAGAGCCGGTATAGGGGGCTCGTGCATGGGCAAAGGTGCCCTAGAGAATGCATGGCCCAGGGCGATCAAACGGGACACTTTCTGGAATATAGGCGACAAATATCTCTATATGCTCGTTTAAAAGAGTTTATAATGTTATCCGGGTATGCAAGAACGAGCCTCGCGGATGATGAGGTATCACTACAATTATTGTTGAAATTTTCTAATATTAAATATAATTTACCGGTGTGCACTCGACAGTGGTCCTTCATATGGTGCCTGAGTTTGAACGCCTTTCCGCAAAATTCACATTTAAAAGGTCGATCGCCCGTGTGCACGGGCAAGTGCGCGATGAGCGAGGACACGTCCGGGAAGCTCTTCCCGCAGAACTTGCAGAGCACGACGTTGCCCGGCTCGACCGGCCCCAGCTCCAGGTCCAGCGGCATCTCGTCCGGATGCAGCGGCGCGAAGGGCGAGCCGGGCGGCACGCCGAGCGCGAGCGACGGCCGCCCCGCGCCGACGCCGCACGCCGCCTCGCGGTACTTGAGCGTCTCCAGCGAGTGCGACAGGATGTGCCTCGTCAGCTTGCTCTGGTGGGGGAACGCGGCCCCGCAGTATATGCACGGGTAGAGCTGCGCGTCCCCATCGTCCCTGCCTCTACCGCCCCCGTCGTGTGTCTCCTGCAACCACAAAAGAGAACATCAACTTCTTCTGCGAGCGGCCGGCGGCGCGCGCGGCGCCCCTCAACCCGTCTACGCATTTATCTACTCTATGCTTAATTTTGGATCGCTTTCGACAACGGGGCATCCGCCGTTTTACTATTAAGAAGTTGACGCTCAGTTTTGTTCGGCAGGAGACACAGGCGGTTATTCGAGGGCGAGGCGTGCCTCGCGCGTCGCTTCGGATTTACCGTTTACCGTTTGGCCATTCTGCCGCGGCGGCATTATTGCGAAAAATTACAATAATGAAATAATATTATATAAAAAACAACCATGGCCAAAAAAACGAAGGTCAACTTCTTGACAGCAAGGCATGAAAGGGAACAATACGTACGTCCAACGAGCGGCATAGCATTAAAGCGTGCATCGTTAGACGCATACTTCTCAGTACATAGCAGCACCATGCAAAATTAAATTATTATAACACACACACTAAATACCGCTTTGATAATCACAAAAAATACGCAAACAGCTACGTAAAATAAAATCGATAAAACGACACAATAGATATTTAATATTCGTATAAAATAATACTGACCGATTCGTGGGACATCCTGTAGTCGGAAGAGCTCTCGCCGCCGCTTTTGTCATCTGTCGATGGTTCCCAATCCACTTCTTTCTTTAAGGACTGAAAAACCAAACGAAACAATATTTTTTCATCTATACATACTTACATATAATAAGGTTTTGTGAAATTTATGAATCTACTAAAATAAAAGAAAATGATTTCATGATCAATAACACTAATATGATGATAATGAGTTGAGAATCCCAGTTCACAACCATAAATTCTCTGTAGGTATTCGATTGCAGAGATACAAACGCAAATATTACGAAAAATGTTATTTTCACAGAATTATTTTCTACATATTAATTAAGTAAAAATTCTATAATAGATAAATATTAAAATCTTAACAGGCGGCTTGGCAATGGTAAAGAACGGCGGCGATAGCTATCGCTTAGCCGCCGTCGCCGCCTCTTAAGCGCGTTGGGCTTTCGGTTGTGAGCGTACGGGGATTCTCAACTCACCGCACAGTGCGAGAAGAGATTCCAAACTACCAGCGGCACTTGTTGCACGGGCGGCAGGCCCGAGGGTCCGGCGATGGGCTCGGCGCGGAGGAGCGGGTGCACGGCGCCCAGCAGCGGGTGCGCGGCGCCGACGGGGTGCGCGTGGCCGCCCGGCGCGCCGCCCGGGCCGCCCAGCCCCGCCAGCGCCAGCGGCGCGTGCCGCCCGCCCAGCCCCGGCAGCCCGGGCAGCCCCGCCAGCCCCGCCAGCCGCAGCTCGGCGTTCGCCAGCGTCGAGTTCATATTTGTACTAATGCTCATATTGATACCTGAAAGAGTACACGTTAAATAAATTAATAGTATCAAAGAAACACTAAAAACACGCCTTTATAAATGCACGTAAAAACCACATCATCAGACCTTTAAACCTAATCGTGGTCAAATTTCATTCCAAGACTTTTACAACAAGTCTAAACACAGGTATGATACGATGTTCCATCATGAAGTTACAGTTCACATCTTCCGACTTCATCATCAGATCAGTTCGACAGTACCATATTATTGTATTGTCATCAGAACTACATACAGCTGCCAATTTTCATGACGCTGCGATCCTTGGAAGATGGTTAAATTAGTTACCTTAGATTCCATTACATAGTTAGTTACATACAGGTCGACCTAATAAAGGCGTGTTAAAAATGTATTCAACGGACGGAAATTATGGCCGAGATTGAAAATCTAATAGTAGAACCCAACGGGGTAGAAGTTTTCCCAGGCATCCTACTATGTTATCAAAGTAGATGTATGAAATATTACAAGTAGGTATATGTATATGTTTATATACAAATGAGAATAAGGGTGTTTGGCACAAGACCCGACATAATTTTTCGGAAGATTGGGGGGTTCACTTTCTAGCTTTCACCCATTTGTCTGAGTTTTTTCTTAACCCTGGCCCCGGGAAAGTAGTATCTCTTATTTTGACCACATAATTAATATATTCTATAGTATGCAGCATATCATTAAAAAGGGTACAAACTAAAGATTTTTTTAAAATAAAGTTAATTCCAAATTAACGTTTAGTTTCTTATAAAATTAATTTAGAACTAACTAAAAAAAATATTATTCTGACGGAGGATCAAAGCCGAGCCTGGTCGTCGAGTCGAGGGGCCCGAACGGCTTACCTCGGAAACCCCCACCTCAATGTTGAGTATCTTCCCGGGGAGAGCAATGGACCCTTGGAGACTTAAATTCCAATTAAATTCTAGAAGTGGATGGTGGTTTCTCTATTGAGAAGGATTCCCTCCAGGATTCTATCCGTAATTCCGGATAGAATCGATATGCTGACTAAAGGAGCCGGACCCTCCGTTCTAAACTCGACATGAAATGCTGTAAACGTTATGACGTGGTGAAATCCATGGCAGCGATGGCGTTTCAAGCGTGGCGTGAAAGGTTAAAGGGACAATCGCAGCCATGGTATGACTACGGACAGTGGCGTAACTAAGCCGATGCAGCCGGTGCGGCGCACAGGGACCCACGGTAGTTCAGGAGCCCAAAATGGAACTTCTGTCTACGAGCGACGTTACATCCAATTCCAGTTCTGGAAAATCTTAATAATAAAAATTATCCTACTGACATTGCTAACAATTCCGAAAATTTAACGACATGAAAAAAATATAAAAAAAGAGGTGCTTGTAACGCAATGGGAGATTTTCCGAAAGACAAGAATAATAAATCGTTATCAATTCGTTACTACACTCCTGTTAGTAAATCGGAAATCAAAATTGAAGAAGAAATTGTTTATCCTATAACAATCTATATTGCGTATATTGCGAGCCATGTTGGCTGTGTTCTGCTTCTGTCGTAAATTATAATCGTTCAAAAGGAATCAATAATAGGCAACATTTCTCTTTAAAAATTAAGGACCATGAAAAGAAAATAATTTGTTTAAATGTGTAATATTACTTTACATAGTTAATTTAAATATATAGATATGCAAAAAAACATATATTTGTAATAATTACGTGGGTATTTTTTGTCTCACCGGTTACAAATTTGGTAGTTCGTTCTACTTAAAATAAAGTAATAAAAACAGTTTTTTTTATTTCTCACCAACGTGAGAAATACAGAGAAACACGTAAAAGGTGGAGAAATATAATTCACTACAATCAAGTATAATACAGTACAGTAACAATAAAGCGTTGAATTATTATAGGAAAAAATGTTTCAAACATTCTGCCGCAGCAATGTTACTATGTAATCCCGCGCGTCCTTTTGAAGTTCTTGGGAACTTCTTCAGCAATATGTTTCAAAACCCCCAAATAAATACGCCGATTTAAAATGTAGCTACAATTGAAATATGTAATTTACTTTTCACGCCATGATCTTTTCAGATCCTGCCCACACAATTGTGTGGGCAGGGTCACCACGAGTTCCTAACCCACAAAAATATGGGGGTACTAGCACTACTTGCGGAGGTATCTCTTCGGTAATATCTACCTATATTGTCTGAATGGCCTCCATTGGAATGTACAGATGACATATCGTCGTCCGGGGAGCTGGTGCGCATCTCCTCGTCCCGGTCGGGGGGTTCTTCTTTGGCGGTGCGGTGGTGCGGCGGCGATGCGCGCTGCTCGAGCGGCGAGGGCGGCGAGCGCGGCCGGTGCTGCATGCGGTCGCGGTGCGGCGGTCCGTGTGACAGCGGCCGGTGTGGGCTGGCATCGGCACCGACGGGCGGCTCGTGCCGCGCGCGCCGCACGCCTAGCAGCGGCGACGCGCGCGGCGGCGACGCAGACGGCGGCCGCGTCGGAGCCAGCGCCGGCTCGGACGGCGGCCGCGCCGGCGCCAGGTCTTGCGCCACGTCGTTCTGGTCGTCGACGATGACCGCGCGGGCCGCCGATGGTAACGCCGACGATGCCGACGACGTGCCGTTGCCGGCGTTGCCGGTCGGCGGGGCGGAGGCTGACGCGCTGACGGTCGTCATTTCCGCGAGCCCTTTGACCTGAGACATAAATAAATTGTGATGATTCAGTGATGACTCTCTTCCTGGATCAGACATCGGCGATAAAAAAATGAATCCTTAACCCCTAGAACCCCGATTGGCCGATATCGGCCAAAACACGATTCAGCGTGACGGCCCCGTTCTAATTTTATTTTAATTTAATTTGATTTATTTTATTATGTTTTATTATGGTATTTATTATGTTTTATTTCTTTCGGCAGGCAATATACGATTTCTGTTGGTACCACCTCGATACAGGTGGTGGTAAACCACAAACTATTATTTCTGAATCTCTTTCCGAGTTAGGTAAATTAAAAAAACTGTTTAATTAATTATGAAATATTAGGCTAAGAGAATGTTTTTGTAATCAAATGTATTTTTTATGGACTTAAATAAATAAAAAAATTAAAAAAATAAATAAAAATTCTAATGGGTCATTGGCGGTGAAAAAAATCTACGAATGTCAATTCAACTGTTATTAGTATGTGCGTTTATGGATAAAAATGAAATCTTCGGAAAACAGAGACTATCATTGCATGGTTATCGCAAAATTCCTTATTAAATCAAAATTTTCATTATTCATTTATTTCAAATAACATAAGTAACGTAACATTACAGCATGTATGCTAAAAAGTAATGTACTTGCGCTGCGTACTTATATTAATACTATAATTAACATGAACTATGCGAAAAATACCTTTTTCAGACGGTCCTATTTATATTATAATAAAGCTTCGAATGACCTCGACATATTTATCGGCAAGTTGGTTATTTTAGGAAAAAAATAGGTGATTCGTTGTTGCATTAGCTCATAGTTTAATTTGTTATAAGGTTGGTTTGTAGTCGTATTAACTAATTGTTGAATTTGTCATCGAGTATAACGTTTTTTTTTTTTGGTTGCATTAGTTCTTGGTTTAATAAGTAATTAGCGTAATTTTGACTGTAAATTTATTTTCTATCTAAAAAAATAAAAAATTAAAGCCAATAGGTATTTACAAAAAAAACCATTCGAAATACATTTTACAATGACGAAAAACTTTTATTAGTTGTCACTTGACTCTATGATTATTCGGAGAGGCAGCTTTAATTTAATTTCCAAAGAGTAGTACTAAAAGTTTAAATTTCGGAAGTTAGACTGTACAGTAATTCGATCATCTTACCAACCGGCTATCAATTATAATGTGTGTATGGTATGCTCGCTCTCTGAACAGCAGGAGATTTGCATCGCGCACTAGCGCAAACAGAGGCACATGTATTGTAACAAGTATTTGTGATATGTACACTATTGTACACATTCCTTTTGATGGTGTTATAGGCTAGGTAATGGTTGCAATAAACCTACGAAATTCTAGATTATTACAGCCCGTCATACCTAAATAAAATTATATGATTAAAGAGCGGGATAGAAACCGAATTGTTGAAATTAAATGTATTTTGTTAAAAAAACGTTAACAACAAGATACTTCTAGTAAGTGTGTTATATGTATAAGGGGCTCTCTAGACGATCAAGTATGCTTGTCAAGCATCGCGTTTCGGGCTGGGAAGGGATCGTAAACAGCAGGAAGTTAGAAAATATATTTTTTTATTATTTACCAAAAATGCCTAATTTTGTAGTTTATATCAGGGAGTCACGATAATTAGACGTAATTAATTGATGAATAACGTGACTCCCTGGTATAAACTACAAAATTAGGCATTTTTGGTAAATATTTAAATAAAATATATTTCCTCCTGTTTACGATCCCTACCCAGCCCGCAACGCGATGCTTGACAAGCATGCTTGATCGTCTAGAGCCCCTAATAAAATCATTACACATGAATCATTAACGTCACAACGTCATTACACAAGAATCATTAACGTCACACATAAAATCATTATGGTGATAAACTACAATAATAATGTATCACATTTTGGAGTTTATTTATTTATTTCATTCATGGTAAATTATAGTATATAATTTAATTAATTATCTATAATGAAATCGGGCCTTTAAACTAAACCTTTTTATAATTTAAGTCAAAATGAAAATTAAAGAATGAAAAAAACACTTATGAAATATTACACTTATTTATATTAATATTGAATAATCTAAGCAGGTTTAAAAAAACGGTAAACCAAAAAAAAGTTTTTCTTTAATACCTCAGCCAAATTTCGACCAAATCGATGTTTGGACTCAAGCTCAGGTGACACGCTTTAAAACGAAATATATTTTGGGAACCCCTTTCCATTTTAGGGTTAAAGTCAAAAATATTGTAGCAATAGTAGCGTTCAAATCTCGTAGCTATGCCTGTAAACACCGCGATTTGATTTCAACTTTACAGGAAAGACGAAAAAGAATGTACTCGTATCATTATAATTAAACCTGTCGTGACTGAGCTAACTACTGAGATGTGCGATAATCTGCATTTATTAGGTGTCACATTTTGGACCTTTTATTTGTTTTAAACAGTAATGAAGTCGTTGACGAAATGAAAAATTCACAGATACTTATACATGCGGATGACACCAAAGTTATCAGAAATACCCAAAAATGCCAGAAGTTGCAAGATAACTTGAGAAAGAAATGTTAATTTTCGTCACATGATCACCACATTGTAACGAAAATTAACTTTTCTTAAATATCCGCAAATATTACGTGGTTAGCTTCACGAGGAAGGGTAAAAACCAATATTGTTCCAGCATAACCTGCAGAATAATCCCATCTCGCGCTTGACACATGTCAAAGATTTGGGCGTGATGAGAGACGTCAAATTGACAAATAACTTAAACGACATAATGACTACATTGTAGGTGAAGTATACAAATGATTTCATCATTTCTATATATCCAAACCCTTCCACAAATTTTCTACTATTAAAATGTTATATGTACAATAGTATGGTAGGTAGCATTCTTGAGTATTGCAGCTTCATTTGGTATATATGCTTCTGCTATAATATACACTCAATTAAAATTGATAGTATCTAAAATAAAATTATAAAATACCTTTATGAATAAAATGTGCACTTCCAAACGGACGCAGATGCATACTGTGATTATCATGACATATCGCATGTAACTAGAAGCTAAGACCTAGCTGGTGTTAAGTACCGTTAAAAATTACTGAACAACAAATTGGATTCTCCACAATTACTAAGAAATATCTATTTCCACTGGCCTGTTCGTTAGACAAGAAACATGTGCAAACAAATATAATACTGATTATGCTAAGCAAACATTGTTAAAAAGTGTTTATCGGTTTTGCTATGAGCACCTAGGAAATTGCCTCGTTTGCGTTTCTTTGCGAATTAAATAAGTAATTAGTTAATGCGAACGAGGTAGGGCATTACATTAGAAAGGAACGTGTAATGAACTGTTGACGCACTTTCGCGTTAAAACTGCACACCGAAAACAAAACGGCTGAATCTAAGACCGCACGAAATGTGTTCAAACTTATTCGGATAGCTATAATAGGTAGTTTTGGTGCCGGAAAATCGACGATCGATCATGTCGAATTCCGCTCCAACGCATTGCTACGTCCCTTTAATCATAAAATAATTTTCATTTCAATTTGCGAAGAAACGCATATGAGCCCAATGTGGACATGCTGACTGTAAGCGCCACGAAGTTGAGATGCGTCAGTGGAGATCAGTCAGTGGCCTGTCATAAATTTAGCTAATAAGTTCTTTTTTTTTTGCACCTTATTCACAAATGTCATGATATAATCCTATAGTGACATCTGTGCCGTTCTTCGTACACAAAGTCCGATTTCTTCGTGGCATAGGCTTTGGGGCCGCTGCTGAAATGGCTTTTGATTGTTAGAGAAGTATTTTCTGGGGATGGGGAAACTAGCGGGAAGAAATCCCACCCTTTGACCCACCCTCTTTCTCCCTTCTCCTTATGGTTCCGTGCAGTTTGGTTGGTGTTAGCAAACTCTGTGTTATCTCGCCTGCCCAACTGGCGCTTCAACTACCATCTGGTAACCTCCTCGTAGAGGGGCCTATCTTGTCAGGGCCGTTGTGAGCCGTTCCGCCACGGTTTTAATATTGCTGTCGGAGACAGTTGGGATCAGAAGATCGCAGATTCAATGGGAATACCTCGGACGGAACTGGGCGGTTTACATACGACGCTGTGTCAGCCATGCTTATGCATTCCGGCTAATAGCCATGGTGCCTGGAGATGTATGTTTCCTACGACAGCGGAGGGTAGTTGTCGACCTGACGTCTTCAATTCTTGATTCGATCCGTTGTCCACTCGATCCTGGGTGACTATTGCTGACAAAGCGCGTCTCTGTCAGCAAAATATTTAAACTAAAGCGGCCTCTACTCTACTTATTGTTGTAATTTGTAGTCCTAAAACACACAGCAGTTTCTTCATCTCCAAATTAGGACTAAAATATTTCTAAACGGATTTTTCACGATGAACCTAATAGAAAATTGATTGTATATGCAATTTGACTTCCGGGATTTTTCGACAAATGAGACAGATTGATATATATATTAAACGGAAGACATGTTTATTCAAATTCTTGCTAATCGGCAGCTAAAAGTAACATCCATCTTTCAGATGAAGTACGGAGTCCTCGTTGGAAGAATTCCTAATTTATTGAGGCGATCTATGGCATCAAGCCAATTGTTAAAAAACTTTAAACTTTTATGCTCTGACATAACAGTTTTGTAACAAGTCAGAGCTATTACTCCGATAAACTAGTTTTGTAACAAGTTAATAAGTAAGAGTATTGCTCTGACAGTTTCGCAACAAGTCAGAGTATTGCCCTGACATACCAGTTTTGTAACAAGTCAGAGCTTTCGCTCTGATTTACCAGTTTTGTAACAAGTTTCGCAACCCTATAGGGTTAAAAAAATCGGTTGTGTAATCCCAAGATTTCCCCGGTAAGTAGCCAAGGACTGATTTCATTTCAATATTCATTTCATATTTAAAAATCTATGAGCGCCCTCTCTAGGCCGGCGGATGATCCCGTTTGAGTTCCGTTGAACAACCGGCTCAATCGGCGCGGTTAGTTTTACGACTAACTTCAGGCGGCTCGGTGTTAATATTAAATTAAAAAATAAGGCGGAATTTAAATATCATTAGTGCAGCTTGCATACGAGATATTCCAACTAAAATCTCACAACTAAATCTCACAGCCCAACAAGGCATGTGTGAATCAAATTTTAATTTTCTAAGTCCAATATTTCGAGGACGATATATGAGTAGTGTGCCCCCTGGTGGACCCATTTCAATCACAATCTTTCCAACTCTTGCCATGACAACTTGATGCGTGATACCAAATTTCAGCTCAAACGGATGAAGTGTCTGGGCGCTATCGTGGAGGAATACATACACACACAGATAGACAGAGAGACAAACAGATATATACAGACATATATCAACCTGGAAATGGTCTTAATCGTCTCAGGGGGGCTCAAAATAAATATTTCCGTCTTCATCTCGAAAAACAAAATTTGCGCGTTCACAATACTTTCCCTACTAGCGGTTGGTGGGGCAGGAAAGCTAAATAAGTGGCGAAGATCACAGTTTGTAGCTTACTTTTAAACTTTCGGCCGTTTTGAGGAGCGCCGACAGTTGGCAGTATTCCACGTTCACTTCCCCCTTGTACATGAACTCGACTAGTGTGCGAAGTTCTGCGAAGCGCACGTCCTTCAGTATTACGATTGGATGCCTCGATGGATGGTCCACGAAGAGTGACTGGAAGTACGAAGAGCAGGCTGACAAAACTACCTGAAATAGAATATCATCTCATTATAAAATAATGTATTAAAATTGTGAATAATTATCTGATGTGCGACACGGCCTTGACCGCAGGCTTAGTGGATCCGAAAATGACCGGATATATGCTTATCATTTCTGTTCATCTGCTGAAATTTGCAATGACAAATTACTCGACGTGTAACCCAAGTTCTAGAACACTGTTTAGTTTCTAGGTGCAGTTGTCAGGGTTGTTCAGTGTGAGAGCCGGATGTCAAATTGCGAGTTATCTCCGTATTTAAAGGCAGTTTGATGAAGCAGAAGGTATTTATTGATTGAATCGATTGAATATTGCCAGTTATAACGCTTGCCGAATTAACGAGTGCCCGGATTACTTTATCGAAAAGCGAGGGTTGCGCGACGGAGGTTATGTAGGAAAGTGGATGAGGAAAGGAAACCAAGGAGCCGGATCCGTTGAGCGACCTCGTAGAGGTGTTACCGGATATGCCCTCGCAACCTTAGGGGAAGGTGATCAATCGGGGACTGATAATTTGGTTGCTTTTGGCCGGTTTATATAGGCCGTTAAATGATGCAATTCGAAATATTCTGAGTAAAAGTATTGTTTCATCGTGCTGATTCATAGCTGCACGAGTCAAAATAATAGCTGAATTGTGTCAGTGGATTTCACTGGAAATCGATGCATTTGTTGATCGTATGTTAACTGGACTTAAGGTCACACAGTTGAGTGGTGGATATAATACTGTTAGTTTATATTAGGAGTTTATATTGTTATATTATTATAGGAGTTTATGTTAGTTTATATATGAAGATAGCAGTCCTATAACCTAAAACCATGTAAGTATCTCATTTATATAGCGCGTTAGGTTTCAGATTGGAATAGTTTTGCCCTAACGATAAAGGCAATAAATGATGACGTAGATCAAACAATGTGCAGTGCATACTGCAGAACATTAGATTTTTCTTAAATTAACATTTTGTTATTACGGTTTTATACAGAATCACGATGATTTAATCATAATTTTGTTGAATTGCAAGGAATTTTGTTGAAACTATATTACTCAAGTATAAGTACCATTTATTTTATACATAGTCAATTGGAAAATAATATAATAGTATATAAAAATTGAATTTATTTATTATGAAGCCCTGACATGAGATACCAATGAGATACGACGCAATCTTTGCAGGGTTATTAAGAAAATCACGATTGCCATCTGTCGGCTTACGTCGACACTTCTCACGTTGCGTTGACCGTGGTTTATATTAGGTTTGAAGGCGGCCAGCAGATGACGCGCGGTAATCAAATTCGTTTTTATGAAATTTTATTATTTAGGTACTTATAATTATTTAGGTGATTTGTTACTTGTTTTTTAAAATGAATACTGTAAGAAATTGATGTAATATTAATAATAAATAATATAAAAAATAGTTGTGAGTGTATCGGTACTTATTGTTATTTTATTATGCCGGTAAAAGAATAAAAAATAAAATACATGATAAATTAGAAATACAAGTAAATAATAAAATACCTAAATAACAACAACGTGTTATTTAGGTATTTTATTATTTATTTTTATGATTTTAAATGAATAGTGATAGAAATCGATGACGATAATAACTCGGTTTTTTTATAGTTAAATGTACTTACTGGCATTAAATGCACTGGCATGATCAATATTTATATAAAATATGTATTACTAGGTATCGTTAATTATCTATGCCAATTTTATAAATTTTCAGATGCAGAAGCGCCAAAGTGGGGGGGGGGGATAGATGCAGAAGCGCCAAAACGACATGTAGGGGAGAGAGGGGCTTGTTGTAACAATTTTCAGAAAAACTTATATATCTTCAGATCTATCGGTTAAATTAGCAGTAATTAAACATAAATTGATACTTTAACTCTTCCTCTATTAAATCAAGTAAAAAAAATACCAAAACTGTAGGTAATTATTTCAAAATAAATATTTATATAAAGAAAGCGGGATGTTACAATTTACCCCCATGCTGGGGTTTGTTGTAACATCTATTGGGGCAAGTAGTAACAATAATAAAAAACGAAAATATGACACCTTTGACTATTTATTGTTTGTTCGTTAGAAACAAAATAAACTTTTTCTATACTTAACATGTAATCTTTATCAAATAATTAACTGAAATTTAGTTTTTAACTAATCAATATAAAAGATTTCTTATTAACTATTTATCTTATTTCGCAAGACAATCCTTATAATCAACGTGGCACTTTAAAATAACAGTACATTAAATTATGTACCTCTAAATGAAATCTAGTAATTATCTCTTTCTTATACCTTACATCTTACAAAGTATCGTATACAATAATAAACCTTTGGATAAGTTTCTTTATGATTAAATTCAATCCTCATCTGAGTTACAATTGATACAAACAAAAAAAATTGTGTCTCCTGTGACACATCGTTCATGTGCCCACATCTTGCAAACAATACATTGTACCCAATCGCATTTATTTGAATCTTTATAAGCTTTATGACAAACTAGGCAATACCACTCTTCAGACTCAGATTCTGAATCTGAACATAAAACCCTTTTTTTAACTCTTTCCACTTCATTTTTATTTTTCGTTGATTTACCTTTGCCTTTCCCCTTCTCCTTTCGTTTGCTCTTATCTTTATCATCTTTTTTCTGTTTTTTCTTCATCTTTTCTTCATATTCCATTCGTAAAGCTTCCTTTTCAGGAGTATCCGTCAAAACAGTAGATTTTCTTTTGCGTCTGCTTGTTGTGTTTGTTTTCCGCGGTGGCGCCTTTGGTAAAGGTCTGATCTTCGATGGCGAAAAACATTTTTGTACACCTGAGCAACTCGGAGTTGGTTCATTCGCGGTTTTGATGTAACTTATAATTTCCGTGGTGCTAATATCCAATTCAGGGGCAGAATCTAATAGTTCTGGGTTTTCGAGATCCAATGTTAAATTTTCAGTTACATCTACAGCATTTTCGGGTTCTTCAGTAGGATCTGGACGGTCGGTGACATAAGACGGCGCAAAGTCACTGTCTTGGAAAATATCAGCATTCAAAGGCCATAAACCTGAAGCTTTAAATCCATTCGTAATATTCGCAGGGTTTAAGGCGAGCGGTAATGACTCCTTAACTATACCTGGGATATCATAAATAGTCATCGTCTTTCCTGGATTATTATGCATCCATGCTGTCTGTGCTCTGTTTGTGTAATTTTTAAAGGGGCCATAGACTCCTACATCTAAAGGTTGCAAATTATGGGAGCAGTGGGGTGGAAACGATAACATGATAACATTGTTTTCTTTGGACTTTTCTACAACTCCAATATTCACATGTGAAATATGATTATCGAGAAGTAACAAAACTGGCTCTTCCTTGGTGGGTTTTGCGTGTTTGGTAAAATGATCAATAAACATCAGAAATTCTTTTTCTGTCATCCACCCCGAAGAATTGCCAGCTCCAATGCAATCTGGAGGCCCACCGCGAATAAACATTTCAGAATATTTGAGTCGGGGGAAAATGAACATCGGTGGGGTAAAATTACCCGCAGCGTTACAAGCACAAGCAACTGTTACAAGGGTTCCTCTTTCAGCCGATGTGATAGCTCCAACTTGCTTTTGGCCACGAGCAGCTACTATTTTCTTAGGTTTTTGAACTGTCGTGACCCCGGTTTCATCGATGTTCCATATTCGAGAAGCAGTAAATTCGTATTTTTGGAGAAGTCGTTGATATATTTCAAAGAAAGCATTAATGTTAGTCTTATTGAAAGATGTTGCTCGACTTAGTGACGTCGCTTCTGGTGTCCTTAAAGACAGGTGAGGATTTCTGAGCATAAAATTTTGAAACCAGTCAGGACCAGCCATGTTATTTTGACGCCAAGAAGTAGGAATATTTTTATTACTAAGTTGCACAGCGCATTGGTAAGCTAGTTTCCTTACTTCCATGGGAAGTAGTCCGAAATATATTTCGGCGCACTTAAGGATATAGGAAGACAATTTACCTTCTTCTTCTGCAGTGAATACTTGTCTAGGTTTAACATAGCCAACTTTTAGATTTCCATTATTCTTCTTTTTCTTAATGTATCTGTAAAGAGATACGTGACATAGTCCGAAATTCTGACTCGCTTTCCGAATACTACAGTTGTTTTCTAAAACTTCAGCTGCAGCTAACTCATACACCTCTTGGCTTTGTGTTGCCCGCTCTGACTTTCTCTTATACTCTCTCATTCTGGAAGAAAAAAACTTAAATTACAAGGTTGCTAAGAAACCGTTATTGATAAGTCGGGGGCAAGTTGTAACATGTTACAACTTGCCCCAATATTTTGTTACAACTAACCCCAGAGTATAATATTGAACATTTATAAAGGTAACTATTTAATCAACTTAGTAATGTTAAAAACTGTTATACAACACCAGAGATAGATAAATTTAAATATAAATAAAATACAAAAACTTTCAAATTAGTCAATACTAATAAGGCTAACCAAATTTTACGAGAGTATTAATAATACATTACCTGGCAGAAATAAAGCACGTACGTACGTCCGCTCACTGCGCCGTCTGGCGGGACACTGGCTATGACGACATGATGTTGCGCGATATAAAGGTAAGATTGAGTAAAACAAATACGTTAACAAAGTTTAAGTTCCTGGTGAAAAATCCCTGTTACTACTTACCCCTGTTACAACAAGCCCCTCGCTCCCCTACAATAATCAAAGTAAAAGGTATAATTACAAATTCTTCAATTATAAATTGATGAAAATAGTTAGGCAAAGCTCAAATTGTGGTTAAAGTAGTATTTAATAATCTTCTAAAGAAATATCGATAAAAAGGTGCTAAAATGGTTTCAAAATTGCTATCGATTTTAATGTTAACACATATCTGTGTCAATTTCTAAGTCAGTAAGTTAATTAATCCTCTAAAACTGTTAAGTTTTATAGATTTAATTATTTTTAAAGTAAAATTCTTCGCAAAATTCTACATAAGAAATAAAATCGGAAAAGAGTTGAAATAATGAATGTTTTCTGGAGACTATCACGAGGCTTTTAATGATAAACTTGTACACTCTGAAAGAGTTTAAATTTATTGAAAACGAACTTAGATTTATTGTCATTGATATTAAATAGGCTACGTTTGTCAATAGATGTTTTGAATGGGTAAGAATAGGATACCAGGAAAAGCATTTTTAAACTTTTTCCCTGCTTTATACCACGTAATTTTCAGAGTATTTAGGAGTCAAAAATAGACTTGAATCACAATATAAGTTATACCGTTATCATTGATTATATAAGATATTACCAGTGGCGTAGCGTGCCTTGGCGGGGCCCCGTATAAAAATTTGTTTGGGGGCCCTCAGGAAGGGTAAAGATTTCTCACTAAAGAAAAAAAATGTTTGCATAAAATTAAAAGAAATCTTTATTCATCATAATTATCTATTTGTCACTTTTTCCAATTTTTTTACAAACAATTCAAATTGAATATACACTCTCCTTGCATTTTTATCGGCATACTGATTTATTAAATCATTTATAGGTGATGATGACTTTGGTTTTTCTAAATTTTCTGCCTCTATGGACAATAGTGACAGGTCTGACAGGCGTTCATGTCCCATCGAGGTTCTTAGGTAATTTTTTATCAGTTTTAATTTTGAAAAACTTCTTTCAGCAGTTGCAGTTGTAACTGAAAAGGTCAATAATAAAGAGCATTCTGTTATTACCTCCGGAAAACTGGATGCAAGACTATTGAATTTTATCAGTAATAATTCAATGAGTTTCTTAATGGAATGATTTTTTTAAATGCATGTTTTTAGAGCCTTTAATTGGTCATAATGAATAACTGAGATGTCTTTACTGTATTTAGCCGACAGTTTTCCGGAAGCGTTAAACCCCTCTAATCGTGGGGTAAAAATTTAGTCGTCACTTCTGCCCGGACCAGTTTTGCGCGTGAAGTCGATGGCCTTGAGAAAAAACGACCATAACTTTTAAACTACTATACGGATCGTAAAAAGAATAACTGCAAAATGATCGCATTGAAATATTATAACATTATAGCATTATCTCGTAAAACATTAAGATAATAATTAATAAATATTACAAAGTTAGCACAGCGCGGAGCGCCCTATCCAATATTGATTAGATACCATTTTAGGCATTTGTAAGCGTCTAACCAAGAATGGTTAGCTCAAATAGGAAGGGACAGGAGAACCGTAGAAACCGGAGAAATTCCTGTCTTCTTCGTTTGAAGAAGACATGAGTTTCTCCGGTTGTAATATTTCGAACATACTACTCAGGTCGCCAGGTCAGGTCAGGTCAGGTTGGGGGCCCCCGTGGCCCGGGGGCCCCGTATAATTGATACGGCAAATACGGCGGTAGCTACGCCCCTGTCTCACATCCATCGTGTAAACACAGCGTATGTCAGTCGGCCGCCATACTTAGTAACATTATTGTATTTGGAAAACCTACGTAACTGAATAAAAATTTCAAATCGAAATTCGTAACATAGCGTAACTCACTAAAAATAAATCATAAAAGATAACTAACTAGATAAATAATAATCCAATTTCATTTTAAATCATTTTAAAGGCTTTCCTAATTTAATTTAAAGTGTTTTTACTGCACAGGCATTTTTTAGGGGATTAATCAGAACACTACACAGGTCGCCAGGTCAGGTCAGGTCAGGGCCCCCGTGGCCCGGGGCCCCCGTATAATTGATACAGCAGATACGGCGGTAGCTACGCCCCTGGGTATTACATTGCTCAATGCCATAGTACGTTTTGGCAGCTATGATTTTACTATAAAACGCAACGTGTAGATGGCATTCATAGTTTAAAACATTCATTAACCTTCTCCTTTGGCTATTATGTTGGCGTTCGTGGTGTGGCAGTTTGGCGGCGCACTATAGTTGGCGCTGTAAATACACTGTTACGGTATTCTATCTCGAAATAAAATAATAATATAATAACAAACGAATTTTTAAATCATATGTTATATTATTTTAATATTATTTACATAAACATGTCATTTTTTTTATTTGATATACAGATTTCTTCAATAAGTAATAGATGACTAATAGATGGTATACTATATTAACGTAATATTTCTGCGATGTAATCAGCCTAAAAAGAATAGCGATAAATGGCACTATTCAGTCGTTTATAAAAAACTATTCATTATCAGTTTTATTATAGATGGCCTAATAACTTGCTATTAGCGTCGCTGGACATTGCTATTATTATTATTGTCATACCTTGCACTACACTTTATATTTTGACCATGCTATATCAATATTTTATATATAATTATAAGTTTAATTTGAATTCGCTTATCTATTTTATATTTTATCATATTTTGTATTTTTCATTTTAATATTATGTGCACATGAATAAATCTTTGCCATACATAGAGTTTTCCGTGGTACGGGCCATTCCCTAGTTAGGCAGATTCAGCAAACAATACAATTGTAAATTTATGTTTTTGAATGAATAAAATTATTATTATTATTATTATTATTATCATCAGCGCCACCTGCATGTAGCCGTCGTAGAAGATTATTAAAACGTACTATATCATTGAGCAATCTAATATGTACCCTACCCTATATAATCAATGCCTTTATCCGGCGACAAAAAGTGCAAGAGTTTGGGAAAAGCTGATACTTCGATATGAGACAGTAATTTGGCCATAGAATACCGGGGTAGAGCCAGCAGACCGAATTCCGGGACACCTGAAGCTGGAGAACTAGAAAAAGGTGCCATTTTAATTAGTACCTTAACTAGTACCTACCCGTAATTTTAATTGGTACCCTGAAACATACGGTCAGACTGCTTTATAATCGAACGCGTGGCGTCAGCACCTCCATACCATTACATTGCGCCATCGCGACCATTATATTGCGCGGCAGTCGACCTATGCGTCGTAGACCGTTGCATGATATATATGGAGATGCTGACGCCACGCGTTCGATTATGAAGCAGTATGACCATATTTTCGATTTCTTTGTTGCATCCACTGTCTACTGATTAATTTTCAGCTTTTCCAGAACATTTCTAGAGTACTAATTGAAATTACGCCAGGTGTCCCGGTATTTATTAATTTTTTATTTATTTATTTATTTTGTTTATTCACTTATTACTAATCAACATAACAGTAAAACCAAGGCATTGAGAAGTAAAATGAATAAAGATATTACCGTAACTACATATACAAATGGAATGACACTTATAATACTAGCTGTCATATAAGAATGAATAAATAATAGCGTGCAATTTAAACAAGTGAGGGTTGGCGGTAAAAATATCGAAATCTGGTGCCATCGACTGGATTTCATTTAAGCTCCGCAAAGCACGCGCCAACAAGTTCCACCTCGTAAGGTTAGTGCGCGAGAACGACTCCGCGAAAATATGGTGCGATCGACCGCGAAGATATTCTTTTGGTATGAAAAGATCCACCTTGGCTAGTAAGCTAGGGTTATCAATTTTACCACGAATTAGATTGAAGACATAGGACATGGTCTGCATTTCTCTTCTGAGACAGAGAGAATTATAGCGAAGCATGCCTGTGATAAATGCAGTCGGATACAAAAAATGATAATAACCGTACTGCTTGAAGTACAAAAATCTCAAATACACTTCTGTACATTTTCCAGCATGAGGGTAAAAGTATCTTCATGTGGATTCCAAATAGCTGCATTCGTTTTCATGCGACTTCTAACAATCGAGTTGTACAACGTGCGCATAACCCGAATATTATTGAAGTGCTTGGATTGCCGTATCACAAACCTAAGAAGCTTAGATATCTGGCCTGCTGACTGTACCCCAGCATTGTATTGTCAAAATGCAGCATTGTATGGTCTGATCTGAAAGTATCAGCTTTTCCAAAACTCTTGCACTATTTTTGACGCTGGCTCCCTAATGACTAAATATCCGTACATAGTGTATAATTAAACATTCTTAACCCTTCGGCTATGTAACGAGCAAATTTGGTTGCACATCAGAACACGGTTGACTACGTAACGACCAATATTGGCGGCTTGCTCCCGGAGCGCACAGTTATATTATTTTCTAATTCGAACGCATCCTAAAATCCATACCAAATATCTCATTATTACCATAGATACATAGATGGCCGCTAGAATAATTTCGCGCGTCATTTCGCGGATATTTCTGGTAAAATTCCATTGTCAAACATTATCTTCTTTTTTTTTCGAGAAATCATCAAAACTTTTATTGGTTTTTATGAGCTAATATCTAATTATTGTTGTATGTAAATAAGCAAAACAAAATATTACCTTTGATATAGAATCTAATAAAGATCTCGATAGTATTTACAATTTCTAAATAGGGTTCCATATTTTTCCGGAAGACAAGTACAAGTTAGAAATGGCGTTTTTTTTACTTTTTCGACTTTCTCGTATTTTCATAATTATGTAATTGTTTTAAAAAATTATATTTCAATATTCTATATACGAAATTTTAATGCAATCATTGGAAAGTTATTCTTTTTTTGATTGCTATAGTAGTTCCATAGTTATAGTACTTTTTGTCGAGCGCAGCCATATTGCAATAAATTCCAATAAATTGCAGCGGTCTGCCATGAAATTATGCCGCTACTCGATGGGTTAATATTTCTACAATTGTGATCCAACGAAATACAATAGCTACCTTGTGTGCTCGGATGGAAGTGCCTTCAGAGCAAGCGAGAGTGACGTCAACCAAGCTTTCGTCGTGCAGCAACTGGCTAAACACACCCAGCAAGTTGCTCTGATGATTGTTCCACCTCAAGCAGTAGTGCTCACTTCCCATGTCTGAGCTAGCTCCTGCCGCTGAAATTAGAAAAAACAAACGTTATAGTAATGCAGCGGCGTTCCCAGATTTTTTATTGGGATATGGAAGGGATACCATGAGGAAAAAAAATGCCAATAATGGCCAAACAAGGACACGGTTTCATAAAGACGCTACGCCATGCTAGTTACTATAATAATATGAATAATACAGTGAGAAAAATATTGGATTGATTCTTATATTATTATTTTGTTATTACGGCTTTATACAGAATAATAATGTTTCAATCGTATTTTTTTTTCTTTTTTGCCTTCCAGTGACGCGAGAATTTCGATGTGAGTATGTGTCCAGTGCAACGGTATTGCCCTTATATCATTGCGTAGACCTCCAAGACTCCCGGCAATGGTTTCGCACAACAAAAAAGACTTTCTAAGAGTTCTGTATCTAAAAAGAAATAGAAACCGCTGACATATAGGACTCTCTCGCCCTCTCTTACGTACGAGTTAATTATGCGACCAGCATTAGCCCTAAAAACAGATTTAAGTGGTCAAATACTGACTTTCAATTTAGGACAAGTTAGTGCTAACCAGGCACTGAGATCATGTATTTTATTTTGTCTGTACAGCCACAGTATAAAGACAGTAGCTTCCCTTGGAACAAAACTGAAATCGAAGCGAGCGACGTCACGACCCCTAGGGAGTCACATATGCCCGGTATATGGCCGCTAGTTCGCTGACGCAGATATTTAAACTTTCGAGAAATTTGCAAACTTCCACCGACTCGTAGCGCCAACCAAAGGCGTTCGCCGAGGCGTATCCTCTACTCTGCTCACTTCTCTCGCACCCTATCCCCGCTGTATACTGCGGTACAGTGCTATTGCGTCAGTGGTGACTTCAATATTCCCGCTATATACGAGTACATATGTATTTTGAAGTCAATCCGCTTCCTCCGCCACCCACGCCAGCGGTACTGACCTTGTGTAAACACTGAATTCAGTAGTTGGACAGTCGCTGGCACTGCGTTGTAGGGTGACGTTGCGTCGTGTCGAAAATTTAACATGCGAAAATGACGCGTTTCGTTCATTTCTTTTTATTGACACCTCTTCTTCTAATATTTCCTCAACTCTTCTCAACGCCCCTATTGAGAACTCAACCCCCCCCCCCCCTCCCTCGCCGCCCCCCAATGACTTTAATAACGTGCGAACACCGTAAAACAAGTAAATATATTAAAATGGATAAAAACACGACTGCCGTTACAGTGTACTATTGAATTTATATTTATTTTTATTTATACTGTTTTTTTTTATATTTGTGGTTTATGTATTTATTCATATAGATCAGTGTTTCCCAACCGGTGGTCCGCGGACCAAAGGTGGTCCTAAGAGCCTCAAGGTGGTCCGTGGAAGAGTCCGGTGACTACTTATAAAAAAGTATTATTTTCCTGTGATTAAATCAAAATAACGATTTCTTAATATTTTCTTATTAATTTAGTTTCTTAATTAATAATAATAGCTTGTTTTTAAAATGTTGTTGTATTTAATCACCTTTGAATTTGGTTACAACTAATTGGATGTTTGTAATAATGTAATGGGTGGTCCGGAATATTTCACTTTCAGGCTGAGTGGTCCGCAGACATCTGCTGGTTGGGAACGACAACTGCTTACTTGATATTTTGAGAGTTAAGGTACCCTATGACACTCGGGATAACATAACGATTCTAACAATACCACACACTTCTAAATCGGTTAAAGCATTTAGAAATATGGTAGAATAAAGAAACGGAAAACATAAATAGATGAACCCTAAACACAATACACTCCTTTTTGGTTGAGCAGTTGTGTAAAAATAACTACGACTGACTGCATGTAAGCCATGTAGAGTCAGTTCTTGGTGCCAGCACTGACGTCTGTAACTGACTCAATGCAAATCTGCCCTAATGAGTCTCGCTGTGCGATGCGACCAGTTAGCGAACGCACTCTACAACCAACTCATACGGTGCGAAGATATAATTACCCAGGTGGGAATCGATAAAGTACACGGTACATATCTCCATTACGCCGTAGTACGCTCGCCATGTGTTTTAATGAACGGGAAATACAATTGTTCACGTGAATCGTGCGTCGCCTCATCATAATATGACCTGGTACCAAATCCAGTAGCAGCGACCTAAATAAGTATGCACGCTATTCGTGCGGTCATATTTAAATAGTGGACAAAAAGCCAAATTGACTATACCTTAGAAGGTCATTGGGCACACGAATCAAACCTACCTGATGGGAAACGTTTAATTAGATGGACACAAAAACGTTTTGTATTAAATTGCCACATCAAAGACGACAAAAATGTACAGCCAAGGTTCATCATTATTATAGCTTTACAATATATTATGAAGTACGTATATTATTGAAGTACCTTTTTAACTATATTAAATACATAATTTTCAAGAATTGTCTTGGTAGAATCCAAGTATTCGTCTACTAGGTCATTTCTAAATTAGTATGTGAAGGGTCGGCCTCAATGCCACACTAAACATGTAGAGACCCTTAGGCCACCGAAATCTCAGGGCCCCTTTTGGGCTGTCAAACATTCTGACGATGATATAGTGGTGTAGAATAGACGTGTGTATAAACAAAACATGATTACACCGGCAAAGTGGACCGGCAAACGTTGCTGACAACGCGTAAGTGGTGTTTTCCGGAAGAGTTAAAATTACAGTTAAAGTTACAGTACGAATAATAACAAAGGTGAAAAGGGAAGAGTCGTATCGACCCATCGGCAAGGATCCTTCCTGTACAAAACTAAATACAGCAAGGCAAGCCACAAAATATTCCGGGTTACATTACTTTAATAGGCCACCGGAAATATTTAAAATAATTCAAATGGAAAGCTTATTCAAAAAATTAGAAAAAGCTTTTTATTCGATCGAAGAGTTTGTAAACTAAGGGGGATTATTTAAATTTTTGGCATTTTTTTGACAAATTTAAGTAGCATTTTTGAATTATTTTGACTTTTCTGATTTCTGATATATTATTATGTAAATTATTTTTATTGATTATTTTAATGTGTGCTTTATTGAGTACATTTTAATAATGATTTATCGCCAGTATTAAAATGTTGCATATCGACATATCATAAAAGCAATAATCAAGAACTTTGACTTTGAACGTTTTTTTAAATATAATTTTGATATTTAAAAAAACGGACAAAAAAACTGTAATTTAAATGTATCTAGATATAAAGTATCTACAATCTGTTAAGGTTTTTTGGAAATAAATAAATGAAATGAAATATGTCTCGTAGCAAAGACGCTCATACAAACAAAAAAAAGTATCAAAAAGTTTCATTGACATTTTCTACGTAGAATTTCAATTCATTGATTTTTTTCTATCTAACAGAAACAATTTAAAAAATTGTGATTATAATGATCTCTTGTCCCTGGGCCACTAGAGGCTTGGGACCCATAGGCCGGTGCCTATTTGGCCTATTTTATAATCTGCCACTGGGTCGGCCCCACACATAAATACGGTAAACTATATTATAAATAGTTTTTTTTGCAGCTATATTATTTAAGTTTTATTTATGTAGGAATATATAGAAAAAAGACTAAAGTTTGTAAAACTGACTCATTTTGTAAAGGTCCCAAATAGGTTATATTTCGTAGTGGAATAAAGTGGAGAAGAACCAGTGTTTAAACGTGGCTATGGAAGTTACAGAATACTCGAAGTCATCCCTTGTTAATTTCTTAACTTTTTTTACCGAGTTTCGGCATCGTCGTTTGAGTACCTCCCTCAACCCAAAAGTTAGAGAATTAAAAAAAATGATGTTAGAAGTCAAAGACCACGAATGAAGCCTATCGCAGCAAAATTCATCGAATAGTGTTCACGGTGTACATTCACCATTGAAATAGTTGAAATATTGCTTATTTTAATATAAAAAATTAATAAAACTTACATATTCTAAAACGTAGACTAAAACCATTAATCAGCGTTGCCGATTCACTACTGACTATTTTATTACGACGTTACAAAATCCATCACGTTTGAAAATAATGCAAGTAATACACGGCTATGCCGTTGTTGCCTATTGTTGGACATTCGATGAACTCCGGATGTCATGCAGGTGTTGAGTGTTGAGCTTAGAGATTGGTCTGACGATCTGATGCTGCGATAGATCATTCATTTTCTTGATTCTCTGAACCCGCGACTATTATTATATTACGTGGAACAACAGGTGTGAAATGTGCAACCTTTTTGTAAATCTAATTCATTCCATTTTGAGTGATGATTTGTATGTAACAGAAGTGAAGTAACTCTTGCTATGTCAAATAAATACCGAAAATTATGATTCATGAAAATTCAAAATATTCACTTTATCATCTCAAATTACTTTGCTTTCTTAAAAATAGGCCCCATTTGATGCGATATATCATTATACTGATGAATAACGCAGGCATCGAAACACTTCTATGGACATTTTCGTTATGGCGTTCAGCTCCCTTTGAGAATTATCTTTTATGGCTTCAATAGATTCAAAACGTCTTATTCGAATGGTAATTAAAGTAAGGGTATTGATTATATAGCGTATAGACTGCTTAGCGTCGTACTACGATTCGGCAACAAGAATTTTACTACGAAGCGCTATGTGTAAAGTAGATGGCAGTCATAGTTTCTAAAATTGTTTAATCTTCTCTTATTATGTTCAATACGGCGACTTTCGTGGTATAACAGTATGGTGGATGTAGATGGCGAACTGTAGATGGCGCTTTAAATACACTTTTATGGTATAAATTATTAATCTAATAACAAACAAATGTTTAAATAATACCTCTTATTATTTTATTATTGGGTCTTTAACTATGTAATTGATGTTTTTCCCACTGTCCATTTTGAACTTGGATAACGGGTTTGAATTGGAATTTCAAATTCAAATAAATTTTTATTTATGGCCATGTTATTTTTTTTTAAGAATCAACTGTTTATTTGTCTTTCCGCCGTTCGTCTTTGCTCAAATATTTTCGTTTATGCAACCATGGTAAAGTTGAAAATTGTAATTATTTTCAAATATCAGATACCTGTGCCAGTATTTTCTATTGCCGCTTCTTGCAGTCCGGCTATACAGTTACCGTAAATTTGTACTGTTAAGAACTGCAAGCAATTATGGAGAATCTCGTGATTAAATAAACGAGCCTGGTCAATCGCTCATCGCTACTGCTTCTGCATGACAACGTATAACCACAGATTTCACTGGAAAGTCGCAAAGTTGCAGGTGTTGCGACAGTATTTGACAGACCTTGCTCCAATAGAGTTTTTTTTTGAATTTAGGTAACTTTTTAAATGAGAAAAAAGCAACTTTGAAGAGTCGGTGTAAAACGCCTTTAAATCATTCATTGGTTCCTGTCCACGAGAGTTTTACAGCAAAGGAATTAAGCAACTCCCATTAAAATGAAAGATCTGCATATATAATAAGGGTCAATATTTCTATTAATTAAATATATATTTTTCATACAAAGTTCTTGCCCTTAAATTGCATTTATAGAACAGCAACTTCAAAGTTAGGACCTAATACTATTTACATAAAGATGGCATTTTTTTATTTGGTATACAGGCTTTTCAATATGTAATAAGTACGCACGTTATTGCTCAGATATACTAATAGATGGCATTCTATCCCTCTGTGTTATTTCTGTAGTATACATAATCAGCCTTTATAAAAAATGCGATGGATAGCACTAATAATTGAATGTTTTTACTGTCATAAATGGTAAAATTATTGGGTTTTTATAATCAATCAGTCCTTTATAAAACACCCTTCAATGTCAATGTTATTATAGATGGCCAAAGACATTGCTATTAGATTTGCCGTCATGATATCAGCGCCACCTGTCTTTTGCCTCCGTAGAAGGGTTGCTAAATCACACTATAGAATTGAGCCATCTGATACCATTATTATTCAATGTTTTGGGAAACATAAAAAGTCATACGGGGTCGATTTCATGCGATTTTGTCGTGTTTTTTTTTTATTCGGCTCACTATTGAATTGCCATTCCGGTACTTGCTTATTCACCTGTTACGATGCGTTTTTTGAATGTATGGTCCAAATTGTCTTGTTTATGGACGCCTCCCTCCAGCAACCTATTTGCGGTGACATTTTTAATGAAAATCGCATAACAGTTGAGGTCTAGTATCCTAATAAACAAACTGATTGATATATTGCCTAACCTAACCTATATGTAATAATTAAATGCAGTGCTGCCATTTTTTATTGTTTTTCCATAACTTGTATGTGGACATTTTAAATGAACATTTCCCGATATTATTTGACAGTATATTCTTCAGCATAATAACAAATATAGCTGATTCCCTTATAATCGTTTAATAAAATATCATGTATTTAAAAACCCATTTTTTATTGGATCATTTGAAACAATCAGGTCAGCTATATTTACTCATCTAGGAATTCCTCTCTACGTATTTTCAGAGTTTCCAAGCACCGCACCTACAGTATAAACATGGATTGGTATACGTACGTACGGATCTTATCTCGTAACGCCACTAAACATGATTTCACGCATGTACGCATCAATCATAATTAGCCATAGATACAACATCGCAACTCATCGGCTGAGAGGGGTCGACAAGTTGAAGGTTTTTGGTATGAATTCAGGAAAATTGCTAAAATCAGGTGTAGAGACAACTTGGTCGCTTCTTCTTCTTTTTACACGACTGCTCAACAGAAAAGGAGTGTAGATGTATTGTGTTCGGGTTTCATATATGTATGTTTTCCGTTTTTCATACCACCTTAATATCTAAACGCATGAATCGATTTAGAAGTGTGTGGTATTGTAAAAATCGCTATATTATCCCGATTATCATAGGGTATATTAACTGCCCAAATATCAAGTAAATAGTTGTCTAAATGTCCAAATGTTACTAAATTAACACTTCAGGCCTTAGCCCCTCAGCCGATTGACAAGTTGATGTCCCAAAAAAATTTAGTAAAAATTAGTAAAAAAATTGAATTATGACACTGTCTCACCAAACCACTGTAACCATAATTTAAATAAAACATATTAACATAACAAAACATAATAAAATAAAACAAATTAAATTAAAATAAAATTAAAACGTGGCCGTAACGCTGAATCGTGTTGTGGCCGATATCGACCAATTGGGGCTCTAAGGATTAACATTAATATATCGTGTTTAGTGTCAAATAAAAGGTCTGATTAAGTACATTCCGAAAATATACATGTATTTATATGGATAAATACATAAACCATAAATGTTTAATAAAAAATCCGAATTAAAAATAATTATAAATACAATAGTTCGCATTCTGTAAAGGAAGACACGTTTTTTATTCTTTTTAATATATTAACTTGTTAGTGCTGAGTGAAAATAACTGTCATCTGTCAACATATTGAGATGTCAACCACAACGGGCGAACCCGTCACCGCAGGACGTTTTAACGATTCTTCGTTCTATCGACCGTGCAGTGAGCGTAGAAGACTTTGGACATTACAAATCCGACGTCTAGCTACGCCACAACCCGCAAGAAGCCAACGCCTTTACCGCGAGATAGCCAGCATGTTATTGATAGCCTTCCAATTGTGACCAGATTTCTCCGGTCTCTCGATTGGTTCTGAGTTCGAGGTCGCTTGCGCGGTCCTCTCCCTTACGAAGCGGTGAAACGGTGTGCACCGAATCTGTCTCGGACCAAGGCGTCCTTTGCCCGACTCTGAACCGGGATCGGATGGCCAATGGTCATTTCAAGAGCAGTCGCCGTAAGGTAGGCAAACCACCCCCGCTCTATAGGAAACAATATAGTTCCCAGACTCCCCCGACTGTTAGTCGGAGAGCACAATCGATTGGCTTGCGCCGCTCGGTGCGCAGACCGTCCAGGAGCGCCAGAGGTTTGATTCCCAGGGAAGACTGGTTGACCCAGTGTCCTACCCAGGTTCGCACCCCATGCGTGGAGGCCATCGGATGGGTGTTGACCCGTGAGTGTGACCGACCCTGAACACATGGGTCATCGTGGCCACCTCATCATGGGCCCGTTAGCTCCCTGTCATCTGTCAACAGCCATAAACATCGGATATTCGAAATATTCACGGTATAATATCAGATTACCTATAGTGAGTTTCTTGATAGTAAAGTTCAAGACCAGCCAGCTTATAGTCCATCCAATTTATACAGCCAACCTGGCAAAAGGTTGTATTTCTGAGTTGATTGTGTATTTTACTTTCCTGGCAGGAAAAGTTTTGTGAAAAAGCATTTTTTTTCGAGATGAAGACGGATATATACATTTTGACAAATAAAAGAAATAATACAAATAAAATATAAAATAAAAAGAATACACAAAGAAAGTATGTACAAATAAAAAGAAATTAATGAAAAATAATATTACCGATTTATCAGGCAATGAAATTACAGCAAAAAGCGAAAATATCCTTTAAATTATCAGAAAAAGGATTTTTTTTAAATAACTTCATAATAAAAATGAATTTGGTTATATTAATTATGTTGTCTCAAAAAAATTAAAATACTGTAAATCATCAATCTATGTATCTCGTAAGTTAAAATCTAAAATGTATTTAATTGTTAGAGGTCTATATTGTCGGTCTGAATAATCTATATTATCATCACTATTGGTTATGGTGTTGTATAACCGGCATGCAAGTAAGATAAGATTGTGGAAAGATTGATTTTTCTGCCAAACTGCTGCCTCAGTCGTCTGGATGGTGCGTTGAAATTTAACGCTCCTAATAAACCACTGGTGAGTCTATCCCGCCGTTGAAGTTTGTGCAGAAACATGAAGAGTCCGCACTCCCCTCTCCTCTCTCCTCCTCATCTCCTCTGCACAAACTCTATCGCTTTCGAATGAACCGCATAATATGGATTTCATTTTATGGAACTAAACTCCAGATGGCTGCGTACTAGAAAGTTATAGAGCAAGCTAAAAGAGTTAATGTTTTTGAACGGTTTAATAACCCCATATATATATAACCCAGTGCTCTCTCCATCTTACTTACTGCATTAGCGATATGCTCTCTAAAAGTCAAATACTCGTCGAGAAGTATTATTAGATCTCTTACCCTTTTTGTAAACTTTAGTGTTGAATTGCCAATAGAATATTTCACTATTTATTGCAATTCCTATTTATTATTTACCTTTTTCGTGTTTTTAAAATTATTTTTTTTGTGTTTTATGATAGGTATTTTACAAATATTATTTGAAGACTGGCAGACTGACAGACGCATTGACATATCAATGACCTAGTTTTTAGAGTAATGATTAATTTGTACGTACATTGTTTATTGCCTTAAGTTAATTCCTAATATTATTAGATACATTTTTTTCTCTTTTAACATGTAGTTTAAAGTATGCACAAGCCACGTTTTACTTGGTACGCTTGCCTTAGAACGGGCCTAGGCCTAGTTAGGCGGCGTTATCTAAAGAAGGACTGGGCTGCGGTACTCTCTTTTTTGCTGCTAATTACAACGGAGCCTCTAATGATAATATGTAATGTTCTGTAGTTTAAAAAATGCGCATTTCTTTAAATAAATAATAGAAAAAATAAAAATATTAGCAGCCATCCACCGACACGGCAGTACTCCCATCTTAGACATCTATTGGAGGTAATGTGCAATGTTTGTATGATACAATGTCTGTTGAACATATTTTTTTTTGTGAACATCGTTGTAAAAGTGTATGGGTATACTGCTCAATAAAATAATACACATGTACGTACTTATGTAGTACTTAAAAGATCCTATTATATAGTCATACATGTAATACATAATCCGGTTTCAAGAATATGCGTATTTTCCTCACTTTGCCTCTGTACTTACTCAGTTGTATGCTAATTTATTTCGTAATATGTTATTATTTTGATGACTGATCAGTAATTAATTTGCTTTGTATTTTTCCCTGTAGCAAATGCATGCTTTTCAGATCAGACAAAACAATAGAAATTTAAATATAACTTTAGGGAAAAAACCGTATTTATTATTATTACGTAGGTGGGATGGTAAGTACCTGGCCTACACTACAAATAAAGATCGGGTGTTTCAAAAAATTCCAGATTTTTAACAAAAGGTTTCTAATTATTAATGTTCTAAATTTGAAATCGATCGAGTGAATACTTTTTAGCAAACTGTCAAGTGTTAAAAAAAAAACCTTGTGTTGATTTTTTTTCCAAAATAAACTGAACAAAGAGCTGTGATAGAGTTTCTTCATATGAAGGGTTCTAAGGGAGCAGATATTTTTGAAGAGTTAAAAAAAGTTTTGGGTGAAAGTGCTCTGGTTTATGCCGCAGTAAATAACTCGGTGGCTGATTTTAAAGGTGGCCTTATAATAAACGTTAAAAGTTGTTCACCGACTCGAAAGTCCAAAAATCGTCATGACTCTGGAAATCATCTCCAAAGTTCATGATATGGTCTTGGCAGATCAGCGATTTAAATTATCTAAAATAGATACTGATAGGCATTTTCAATGAACGGATACATCACACACTGAGTGAATAATTGCGTATGGAAAAGATATCCGCCCGTTGGGTGCCACGTTTGCTAACTCTCGATCAAAAAAGAATTCCAATACAAAACTCACAACAATATTTAGACCGTTTCCAAGGTAATAGGGCGTTTTTTTGTGGCGATTTGTAACAAAAATGAAACGTGCGTTTCATCACTATATACCTTACTCAAAAATGTAATCAAAACAGTCTACAGAATCTGAGTGTTAGGCTACAAAGAAATATAAAGCTGTAAAATCGGCTGGGAAAGCGATGGCCTGTCTTTGATGGCAACCTAACTTAATCTATCCTTTCAATAAGTCAAACTATTACTAGAGAATACTATGCTAATTTCTTACACAAACTACACGAACGTAATCAGCAAAAAATATCAGGTTAGGTTCAAAAACAATCTTCTTTCACCAAGCAACGTAAGGGTTTACAAATGCGTTAAGGTTATGGTGACAACAAACGAATCACATTATTCGCCTGACCTAGCATTTACAGACTTTCACCTATACCCGAGACCAAAACTTTTTTAAGGGCACAGAAATTTGAGACGGATGACGACGTAACGACTGCTATAGAGGAGTATTGTTTAGGCCTTGAAGACATTCATTTTATGGAGGGAATAACTTCTTTGGAGCGTAAATGGACTAAGTGCGTAGTCTTTAATGACGAGCAAATGATAATTTGACTCTATTTATGTTCATACGTCGAATATGTTACTGTCATATCCACGAAGAGCAATGTCATTCCGTGATGAAATCGATTAGTACGAGTACGTTTAAGAGTGTCACGTATCACCAGTGAAGAAAACAGCTGCTAGTCACATTGGTCAACAACTGTAAAAGCCTGTATACCAATAATAAGACGCCGCCATGCTATTTGGCTTTTCACATTTGATGCCAGTCATCCAACTGGTTCATATAAATAAAAGTCACTCTAATTTGCATTTATGTAGATAAAATTGGTTAATTATTTGAAACTGATCAATTGAAGGTGCTACTGAAACACCAGTCGACATGCTTAGACAAAAACTTGGTTCAAAAGTATGCTTCAGCGATATCCATTGCAACACTGATATAAATTTAAAATTGCGACTTATTAAAAATTTGTTGTTCTTAGATGCCCAAAAATTTTAAAAATAATAAAGAATTCTGAATTAAGCCTAGAGGTAGAAATAAGTTTAGTTAGATATGTAGCGCCATCCATTGAATGCTTTAATCGCATTGCACTTGTTTAATGAGCATAACGTATGAAAAAAAAGGCACACTAATATCAGCCCACCGCGAGAGTAAGCGAGACACCCTTACAAGGCACGTCATGTTTTATTGAAATCTGCATCTATATGGGCGAATGCAAGATAGTATTAGTAGATATTTAAATTATGTTTCATTTATCAAATTGTTTACATTTAGATTAATAATTAATAACAAGTTTATTTATTTATCCATTGAAAAATGTTTGTCGTGTAGGACATTAATGATTTTGTAATATTATTCTGATACATGTAATCTTATAACTTTATATAGTATTACCTACTTATACCAATAATTATAGTGATTAAATATTTTCATTATTGTTATCTCTATAATTATGTCATTATAACTATCGGCAGGGTGTTATATTTAAAACTTCTTTTTTATTTCTTACTAAGCACAGGTCCTTCAGAACCTCGTTAGATATGCCACGAGAAGACTGTCGTGGTAAGTTTTTCACTGTAACTATAGCTTCCGAAGATTTAATATTTTTAATGCGACTACCGCCGTGAGCCACTTCTTTCACAATTTTTATAGTCAATGCCATTTAGTGATGGTTCCGTATTATTACAATTAAAAATCTGATTTTGAATCTTCAAATAATTTCCGGGTTACATACCAATCAGTTTTTTGATATGTCCTCACCTTTATTACGAAAATAAATAAAAACTGAAACGTATATTTATCTTTTTAGTCGATGTTACTGAAAATGAGTTTCCTTATTTAGATAAGAAAATATAGAAAAGGTAGTTATTTGTTATAGGAAGTTTTATTAGGAATTCGATTTTCAATATTTTGAAATGTCTTCTAGTAAAAAAACATCCATCTTCTGGCATTACGCGGGACACGTGCAAGCGAGATAAACTATAGACGCCACAGAACGGAGAGAGATGGAAAACATCGACAGTGGAACTGTACCAATATTCGCTAACAATATATTAAAACAAAAAATGTATATCATCGAAGTTTGAACCTGTAATTAATTTCATATTAAAGGTATCTATATAATAGCAAGATACTATTGGTGGTTTGCCAACCTCTAATGCCTACCCTGTCTAGTTTTCTATTAACTGTGGAAATGGCAGTATTACCTTCGTCTAGTCTGACACTAGCCGGTAGTATCACTTTTATGAATCCAATTTGTCTTCAGACGAGTTTTACAGTTTTCAATCGCAATTATTATTATTATGCCATTGCGGAACAATACCACGATATTTATATTCAGGTGGCAGTAAAAGTCGATGCAATATTCATGAAACCAATGTCATTAATTTGCACATATTTGAATTTCCACACCGGATATATTCCATCGGCCAAATCGCATTATCGCCCAGCCAATACTGGGACACTGGGTCACGAAATTCGCGCGTTGTAATACATATTTTATTATAACCAGTGATGCAGGATCGTCGAATCATTACGCCCGGTGTTCACTAGCCACATTTTAAATATAATGTCATATGTAATGGAAACGTGTCCCAAAATGGGGAATTTTTGGGGCCCAATCTACTTGCCATTTCTACCATTTTTATAAAAAGTTCGTTTACACAAAAAATATGCATTTTAAAATTATTAAACATGAGTTGAGTAAGTGATAAAGAGTGGCTTCATGGGCAATAATGTCGAAAAAACTATTATGTTCATTGTAAAACTAGTAGTAAGATGGAACATACAAGTAAGTTCCAAACGCTAGAACTGGGATCGTATCGGTTTGTAAGTACATGACAGCTCATCCGTACGATGACTAGAACTAATTGACGAATATTTTTTTTCAATTCTGATAAGTCGTTTACGAATCTACTTTTCCCTCAAGTTCCAGGACACGTACAGCCTTAAGCTCCGGGATACGAAAATGTACAGGCTCTGCCAAGAGGCAGAGGAAACTCCCCTGCCCCTATGTGCGAGTGTGGCCCGCCGTTGCGTAAAAAATACACCCACTTGGGTGGTCACTACCTCCAACCTGAGGAGGTAAAACAATCTGGCGCCAAAAACTTGTCGCGGTTCTTAAATTACACGAAGCTTAGTGCAGAACTATAGCAGGTGGCGAACACAATAGATCAGCAATGGTCGCAGTGTTACAAGGCTCATAAGACCTTAGAAAAGCCCCAAACGACAAATTTAAAAAAAAATAATAAACCCCTAAGTAAACCAGTTTTACATTTTATAATTGAATATGGCACCGTCTGATTTCAAAAATTCTTTCGGTAATCACTTTTTCGTATATTTCGTAGAAACACAATAAATATAATTGCCAATAAAAAGTTTAAAAAAATAAGTATACTTAAACAATTCCTTTTTCTTTCTCTATTTGTAAACTGCTTTTTTTTCTTTTATAGATGTATGAATTTGGCCTTCTATTTACTATCTTTAAAATGTTTATACTGGAACAAGTTTTTTTTTGTTGGGCGGCATGGGACCGATTATCACATATAAGCGTGACATAACTTGCTGTGGGCTTATAGATTTTTTTTATATTCCTTGTTAAAGTGTATATATTACGTACGCTTCGCGTTACACTTGTTGCAGAATTTTGTTAAAAAGGGTTAAAAGTCCACAATCAGTGTCCACGGAAGCGTGTATGGATGCCTTCCGGGATCTCTCGTCTACCATGCCATACGCGCTTCTCGTCCGATGAAGAACAGCAATTCCATTCCAATGAGTCATTCTCGCTGGCTGCGTCCCTAGATTCCGTATTCGTGTTCACGGGCGCCATTCTAGAAACGAGTGCAAATCGGGCTTTACAATCGGCATGGCTCGTGAACCATCGGCAGCGGAGAGCCGCCCGGCGTTACGCAACGAACCGGACCGCGCGCTTCAAGATCAAGGTCGTGGCGAACGCACCGCATAACCGCATCCCACCGACTCGCTAAATATCGCGCGGGTGTATGCGAGTGTGCGTGCGCGAAATTACGGCACACACCGTGCGATTTGCGATTGCGAGTGGGCGACACGACCACAGATCAGGATAGAGGTTGTTAAATGCTACACCAGATGCGTCATGCCCATGTTTAATTTAGTTTTTTTTATTTTATCTGACATAGAAATTTTCAATATTCTTTGTCAGATAATAGCCTGGTATCTTTAAGGTACAACACTTTAAGATATCCCACCTACAAATATTCAAAAAAAACTATTACAAAAACATGCAATAATATCATTGAGTATATATGGTATTAGATTGCTTGCATAGAACAATTTCGCAACCCTTCTAAAACCGGTGACGCTGATAGCATTGACGGACAAACTAATAACAATTAATTTGGCCATCTATAAAACACTGATAATGAATGGTGTTTTATAAAGCACCAATAGATTAAAAAACCCAATAATTAAGAAAAACTTAATAACCAACGATAAAATTATAAACAATATATTATTTGAGCCTTCTATCGCATTTTTTATATAAGTTGAATTACATCACAGAAATAAAACGGAGAGATATAAAGCAATATATTAGTATATCTGAATATTAAAGTGTATAATTATTAGATATCAAAACCTTTATACCAAATAAAAAAATACATCTTTATAAATAATAAAAAAAATATAATTTGTATGGTATAAAAAATCGTTTGTTATGTAATTATTAATTTATACCATATAGGCTTGTTTAGAGCGCCATCTACAGTGCGCCGCCATACTGTTATATCACGAAAGTTGCTAAATTGAACTAATAGAAGATTAATGTTTTTTTAACCATGTACACGTTGCGTTTTATATTAAAATTCTTGTTGCAAAATTGTAGTACGACGTTCGTCAATTTAATACGCTTTATAATCAATAATAATATGTTTAAAAAATGGTTAAAAACGAAAAATAAAATACTTATGTAAATATAAAATCGGTCCGTAACTTTTTTATCCAATACTTTCTAGAAAATCATTTATTGAGTAAAATGTGGCTGATCATATATTTTCTCAATTTAGTTTAAATATTAGGAGATTTTGCACCCCGAGTTGAGTTTTTTGAAGAGCCCAATCACATAGAACGACTACTTTGATTTTTGTTAGTACGTAGCTCACCGAACGCAAAGCTATGCTGTGTCTTGTCGGGTAAAAGTGGAATATTCTGGGTTGTTTTAAAACAATCCACGTTTTTGTTTACAAATCCCTCCACCTCCATTGTATTAATACTTGGAAAGGCCACGATTTCTAAGGATTTGAACCAATCTGTCGCAGGGTTGATTGGGAGAGCGCGTGTCACATAATCCCGCCCGTTTTTTCGCAGAATAAATGCCCGCTTGCGATCTGCGGCACAAGCCCATATATTATTAGTATGAAATAAAGGTATGCCAAGGTGACTTAAACAAATGATGCATTGTTTTAACATATATAATGTAACCATATACTCATGTTAATATTAGTAATATAATAATAAAAATAGGTATATTCAAAATATGTGTGTTAACATAAAAGGCCGAGAACACAAAAACTGAATATAATTCAGTTTCAGCCTACAATAGTCTGTTTTAAGCAGATTAGGTTCTCAAATGTCCTTAATATTCGATATTTGTTGCATTCCAGTGCAATTTTAATATAGAGCCGAGTTCCTATGAAATATTAAAAGTGCTGCGGAAAGGTGGTTTGGGGGTTATACGAGGCACTTGCTACGTATTGATTTAGCTTCTTCTTATAGGTAGCAAGTCATTATATTATGATCCCTCGATACTTCGAATTCGATTCGAAGTAGATTTGGGCGAGTTTTTAACCAGTTAACCAAAATTCTTTTTGCACAGTTTTTTAAAATTAATTTTATTATGATGCGTCCGATGGGTATAGGGGAAATTGGGTAAATTAAAAAGTGGCACGCACGTACACAATGCGGTCTTCGCATGCCATCAAACTTTTGAAATTGTCCACTGTCCAATGATTTATCACATTGTATACATAAAGTGTCGAAAACACACTTAATCCTAGTTAATGTCAACCTAATTTATATGTCAATTTAAATACATTTATTAAATCAACTCCCGTAAAAATTAATGGAAATACAAATTGTATGGACTAAAATTTAAATTTAATATTAATTTTGCCTTAAAATTGATTTAAAATAATTAAAAACAAAGCGATAAATAATTGAAGACAAAGCTGCATACCGCAAGATGAGAATATTTCATAGTAAACAGCTATAAATATTGGAAAAACAATAAAATTACATTGACAAAGGAAATAAAAATGGAAGAGAAATGATCGAAATAATCATAGTCAGTAAATGTTAAAATTATAAAAGAAAAATAAACTGAAAATATTTTTTATAACGAATGCCGATATTTTATCTTTAATTAAGTACAAACATACATTATAGCCATCGAGTTATTTTTGTTTGAAATTGTGTAGTTACCAATCCAAACCATTAGGTTTGGATTGCACACGTATGACGTTGATCATCGTCTACTGTTCCATAATATACGAAAGTTTACAAAATTACATTAATAAAAAAACACATGATCATTTGGTAATGAAAGCACCTTCGTTATGGTACCTACTTAACGAGTGTTAAAAAGTGCCGTTGATTTTAGGCCACTAGAATGATAAAACAATAAAAAATTAGGCCAATGTTCCTTGATTTACACAAAAATCCGACATCTAAATTAGAAATAAACTAATATTTTGAATACAAATATGATGTAATACTTAAAGTAAAATACATAATATCTACATTGCACATGCATTTGCATTTGCGCTACGATTTCATATTGCTAACACATTGCATTTGGGAGAATATTCAGCTTTTAAAATAAAACAACGCCAATTCTAAATAAAATAACTTCACTTTTGTAAAATGTTATATTTCAGAAACCAGAAAATGTGTTGATATAATCAGCTTTAAGACTCGCTCCTCTGAACTCAGAGAATCGGGTATGTACCCGTTCGTTTCGTATCTGTTGGGAAAATACACAACTATACGTTTAATCTGTGACCCAATACAACACAGCGCAACGCACACAGCACGGTGGCTGTCAGATGTCAGCCTTGGCGCTACGTAACACGTATATGTTAATTTTGCCGCATCCCGCGTCAACTTTTTTCTCCAGTAATTATATGTGACACGCGTATTTGTGCGTTCTATTTTGGAAAATGTTATTGCTTCCGGAAAGGTTACGTTAATCAAAAAAGTCTTCGGATAATATACTTTCCCAAATTTAGGTACCTAATTTTAGCAAGTTATTACAAATAATACTGTAAAATACTGGGAAAGTTTAGCAAGAAATTACGATTATTATCTACTTTTTTTATACAGTTTGTGCGGGATGGCTCTAAAGGCAAAAAACATTTAACTACAAAACCTTTCTCAATAATCGAGAAAGCTACAGATTGGATTCTGGAGGTTGATTCGGTCTCTAAGCAGTATAAATTCCCTGAAAGTCTCGGATGCACAGCCCTCCGTCCAGATATAACTCTTTACTCTCTATCTCGGAAGGTGGCTCTTATTGTAGAATTAACTGTTTCATGGGAATCAAATATCCCAAAAGACCATGAGTACAAATTAAATAAATACCATGATCTTGCAAATGCCGTAACCCGGAACGGCTTCACTGTTCACCTTCACGCGGTGGAAGTTGGCGCTCGTGGCCTGCCAGCTAAATCTCTATTTCACCTCTTTAAAGATCTTGGCCTTTCCAGAAAAATAATCAACTCTTTCTTAGAAAAATTATCTAAAACTGCGATTTGCGCATCTCAAATTCTATGGCTTCGAAGGGGGAGTGAATGGGTGGTAAGGTGAACGCTCACATGTGGCAAGACAGCTGTCCTAAACCTACCACAGCCGGTTCGTAAGTTCGGAATCCACTGCTCACCCCCCCAGAAGTGTAAAAAAAAAATAGTATTATGATGGGCCCGACTCCGGTCGGTGAATTCCATGGCAGCTCCGTTTGTATTTATTATCGTGAGCTTTAGATACCCACAAACGAATCGTATGACATATTTCTACCTCTTGCGACACATACGCTTGTATGAAGGATATTCTTAATTATTACAAACATGTTTGATTTTCCACGACCACATTTTTTTTTTGCATATTTTGATATATGTTTATTATTTTAAATATCGCTATCAAAAATCATTTAAAAAATTAAGATGCAACTACTCTATAAGGAAGATATAAAACTTACATATAAATCCATGTTGACTCAAATAAAACCACTGTAAAACTAACGACACACTGCAATACTGTCGATTTTATAGCAAAATCGATAAAACTTTCAGGCCTGATTGTTATTGTTATGACGTGTGTAAATCAGTAGCTATATGGCCTATTGTCTGTTAATTGCTTACGCCACAATATAACTAACAACATTGTACATATAGTCCGCGTATGTTTGGAAAAACTGAGCGGAGACTACAGAGATTACAAAATGACTCGTTGCTAGGTTCTGTTTGCCATTCCTCCTCGAAAACATGTGTCCCATTTCCTCTCACGGATATCTTTGCTCAAGATGACACATCATCGACCATATTTTGCCTCTGTAGTCCATGATGCTTTTGTAGTGCGTTGTAAAGAATCTCGCAACCTTGTGACCATTTCGGGTAAATGGCTGCTTGAATGTTTCCGGCGGAGTTTTTCTTTTTGTTAGGGGAGTTGGTAGAATCGGCTGGAGGATGTTCTGGAGGATGTTTACTGTTGGATTTTTGATAAGGTTATAATTATAAATAACTTAATATAATAAATTATAATATTATAATTCCGTAAAGCAGAAAATATGATCTTCGTGCACTTATTCTAGTGCATCTTGTAAACCATTTTTACACAGACAACTAGAGATCGGTCAATCCTTTAAGGTATCGCTTTGGTTTCTTTTTTGTAATATACAATTAGATTATTTTATAATGTATCGTTTCTGCACAATAAACGTATTGCTTATCCTACCTATCGTATATAGATAGATTGTGGATGGAAGACGTCCGACACGCACGGCACGACTCGTGACGAATTCTTGCCTATTTTGAACAAAGCGTGCATGAAGTGACTTCATTTCGTTGATTGCTGGTCGAGCGTATGCGGTTGCCAAGAGCATTGCGTAAAGTAAATAGACAGACGTTGCCAAGTCCGATGTGCCAGAAATATATCTGTTTCGACGCGTGCTCACTGATCTACCCGGGAGGGAAAACTGCATCGATGGTTATCGAACGATGCTTATTTGGTTTTTAACAATAAATTGGTCAATAAAAAAGTGTGTACATACCTAGATCTAATATATCCCCATATTTTCAAAAGCGAAAAATATTTTTTATATCATTACCTACTAAAATGAAATCGTGTGTAAGCCACGCACTTTAAAGTAGTTGCTGGTGAACACAAAATGGTGTTAGGTTGGTGTTAGGCCGTTCCATACTTTGTTGACTGTAGATTATTGACATGTAGACCACATGACCTATAAGATAAGTATATTTAATTAAATATGTTATGCAGTTTACCAATGCTACAACCATTCATTTATGTATTACTAGCTGACCCAACAGATGTTGTCCTGTTCAAATTTCAATATTTTTATTCGTGATCGTTTTGTGAATTTGTGAAAAGCTATTGGAATATGAAAAACAAAGTAAAAAATCGGTTGTGTCAGCCCAAGAATTTCCAGCAATTATACAACCCCACTTCTGCCCAACTCTCTCAACCCTCCCATAAATTCCAACCCCACCTTAACTATTCCCAACCCCCCTCCCCCTTCCAACCCCCCCCCCCCTCAAAACCCCCCTGAATTCCTACCAAAACTATATTTGTTGGAAATTTACATCACATTTAATGTAATTTTATTTTAATTTAGGCTGGAATGCGTTTTTCCGGATTTTTCTTCCAGATTTTTATCAATTGAATACATTTGATTAAAATATTTCCCTCTCGAGAGCACACCCATCAAAACAAAAAAAAAGAATCAATCAAATGTCGTCCCTATTCAAAAAAGAATTACGGATATCCATCGTTCGAATCGTGAGCAGAAAAAAAGCACTTTCAGTTATTCCCGAATTCTCTATTTTTCCGAGCAACTTTCCAATTTATCTTTCCGTTATGACCTTATTTGGACTATTAGGAAAAAAAAAACTCCAAATCGCTTCACGTTCAACCTAATATGCGGTTACCAACGAAAATCATTTAATTTTTATTTATATAGATTATATTTCTAGTCACAACTTGCGGTGTCAACTACAACGGGCGAGCCCGTCACCACAGGACGTTTTAACGATTTTTTCGTTCTGTCGCCCTGCAGTGAACGTAGAAGACTTTGGACAGAACAATCCAACGTCCAGCTACGTCACAACCCGCAAGAAGCCAACGCCTTTTCTGCGAGATAGCCAGTAATGTTACCTGGCCGACACTCGCGCCCTTGCTTCCAATTGTGACCAGATTTCTCCGGTCTCTCGATTGGTTCCGAGTTCGAGGTCGCTTGCGCGGTCCTCTCCCTTACGAAGCGGTGAAACGGTCTATGCCGAATCTATCGCGCCGAATCTAAACGCCGAATCTATCGCGGACCAAGGCGTCCTTTGCCCGACTCTGAACCGGGATCGGATGGCCAATGGTCATTTCAAGAGCAGTCGCCGTAAGGTAGGCAACCACCCCCGCTCTATAGGAAACAATACAGTTCCCCGACTGTTAGTCGGAGAGCACAGTCGATTGGCTTGCGCCGCTCGGTGCGCAGATCGTCCAGGAGCGCCAGAGGTTTGATTCCCAGGGGAGACTGGTTGACCCAGTGTCCTACCCAGGTTCGCACCCCATGCGTGGAGGCCATCGGATGGGTGTTGACCCGTGAGTGTGACCGACCCTGAACACATGGGTCATCGTGGCCACCTCACCATGGGCCCATTAGCTCCCTAATGGACTTATATTTCTGTGACTAGAAATATAATAATAGACTTATATTTCTAGTCACAGTTCGAAGATTTAAATAAATTATTGTGTATTCTGAATTTCATTTGTAGGGATGCAATCAATTGAAGATTCTCTGATGATGAAGCCGCCGACACGGGTTGTTACCATTGGGCATTGACAACATCCATGTGAATTTACTGCTTGTTTCGGTTTACATTTTTCGGATAAATCTTTGTGTTTTTTTTCAATTAAGCTTAGAACGTATAAGTCTATTATTCTAATTCCAATAAAAACAGTAATTTTAGCCGAACATTTATTTTTTATACCATGAAATCAAATTGGTCTAAGTGTGTAGATCACGTGACCCTTTTGCGTGACATATTGAGACGCGACCACTACAGGGTTGAAAAATCACTTGCTTTTGGAGTAGGTTAGATTTTCTTTTTGTCTAAGCCCCGTGCAATCCGAACGAACGAAGCTACGATCCACTGAGATGACACGTAGTAGTGATTAGACGCTTGTCATGCCAATTAATTAAAACGCGTAGACCAAACGCGTAGAGCGACTTACACGACGCGTCTATGCCACTTTTGCGCATAGCGATTAGATGCGATGGCGTCCAGATACGAGTACATAATATGTATATGTTCGCTGCAGTATCGACTCGCCTGGCGCCCGACACTTGCATTTGCGTTCGCTGACCAAAGTGATGAATATTATAAAAAATAAAAATTAAAGGGTCAACAAAAAAAATATTTTGTATACAATCTATCTAATAAAAGTTTTAAAAATATAGGTGGTTAAAAATCGAGATGTATAAATTGTAATTATTGTTCGATTGTCGGATTGTTTATTTTTTTCATATGCCCAGGGGCGCCGCCAGGATTACTTTCAAGGAGGTGCATCTACACACTATACTATTAACTAATAAAATAGATAAGAGTAGAGGAGGACACTACATTTAATGACAAGGTGATGAACAAATATTGACAGCAACCTAGTCGCTTAAGTTTTTATTCAAACAGTAACTTAACAAAAAAAAACAATCTTTTTTATGTATATTCTTTCCCGACAGGGGGGGGGGGGTGCAAGTGCACCCCCTTGCACCCTGCTGCCGGCGCCCATGCATATGCCCCTTCTGGATTTTCATTTCCTATCGTCCTGTAATTCCGCATGCATTACTCTTTAATGGATTACTTATCTTAGCCACGCGACAACGGGTTAACCGCAGATTCAGTGAAAAGGTTGACGATCGCTCCACTTTAGTCCGTGCGCTCGTTTTATTATTCCGATTAGCGCAGATTTCCCGTTCACCAGTCGTAGCGGCCTCAACCTTGGCAATACATCCAAAGGACACTGGCGAGAGCGGGATGCAGCAATAGCGCGCGGCAGAGACGACATGCGCGTCAGATGTCGTCACACGCGCAGATAATAAAATTAAATAGACATTACGTATGTACATAAATGCAGTTTGATCTTATAGCGCACGGATCGGAGGTTGCGACGTTAAAATGTACATGTACTTTTCAAGACGTTTAAAATGAACGCTTCCCATTGATATAGTTAAATTTGAAAACAGATATCTATCACATCAATCTATCACAGACATTTATCAATCTATTTATACTTCATCATTATTTATCTATCTACACATCATCTATCTACACAATCATCTATCAATCATCTGACCATCTATCATATACATACAAATCTATCAAAACAGATAGTCGAATGATTTTTTGAAATCGGTTTATGGTCTTAAAGAATCCCACTGCAGTCGTCATACAGCTATTACTAGATGTGTTACTAAATAAATAAATAAATAAATGAAATAAATAAATGTCGAAGCACAAGAATTGTATATACAAAGGCGGTTTTGTATATGCAGCGGCAGTTTTTTTGTAACAGTCTAATTGTGATCGAAGCACAGCGTTCCGACTATTAAAACTACATTTACCTACTCTAAAATGCACATTTTGGGGCGTATTGAAGCAAATATATATTGAGGACGTTCTTCATAAACTCTTTTTATTATTTGATGTATTCTTTGTCAGCACCTGCTATTGTTATGTCAAAAATTTTGGTTGTATCCAATATTGTGCATATTAGGTGTGTATCGTTGTCGATAAAAAACAAATAACTAAATAAATAAAAGTAAATAATGTATTCAATAGTTACGATCTTTTAAGCCTATCTCCCTTTAAGAATTTCCCAATCTATTACATTACTTATATATTTATTTAGAATAATTGTCACAATACTCAAACAAATACATTATTTATCAGTAATATTTTTAGATAATTTCTCTGCGTGTACTCCGCATGCTAAATTAATTATTGCCATTGTGCCGTTTAAATGACAAATTAAAAAAGAATTAAAATCAAAACTATTACTGAATTAAAATTATTGAAATTAATAATTATTATAACAAAAAGAAAAAAAAATATATCTTCTGTACACAGTGATAGAAAATAACCTAATAATATAATATTTTATTTTTTTATTTTTTATTTTATTTATTTGTTACAACTTGGTAGAGAGTTAACAATGAGATCGTACAGATATGATTTGTAACTATTTATATAAGCAATAAGAAAATGAACACAACCCATACGATCATTCTAGACGAATGCCCAACTAGACCGAACAGCCTGTATCTGGGCATACGAAAATAACAATTCGTTAGGCCATTAATTTACAGTTATGATGATTTCTACATTACCAAAATCTCTTACAACCAACCCTACTATGTAGTGTTTATATGAATGTGTGTGACATACGACTATGTGTAAGTGTATGTCTTGTTATTGTACATTCTTTACACCATCGGATTTTCTTTAGTAATCGTACGGATGAAAATATGATTTTACATTCTAGCAGCTACTCGATGATTTCTTGACAGAGAAGCCAAATTTATGAAAGCTTACATTGTTATTGTCGAATAAGACAGTTCATCGAATGAAATATTGTATATTTAGATTATGTTTGTACCTAGATATATTTTAATAAATAATTTTACACTGCCAGTATAGAGTATAATTTGTTGCTGCTGCTATTCTTAAGTAATAATATTGCGGTGATAAGATATAGTGGCATGCAAGCAATCTAATCTTTTGCAATATCAATGTCTCGGTTACAAACGCTGCATAATTTAGTGATAAGTGTCCATAGTTGTAGGTATATGATTTAAACACCACTTTCCGTAATATCAAAAAACTTTCGTATAAAAGGCTCTTACATAATTTGTCGGTTTTACTCAATGGATATTAATTCCCTTTGTCTAGCTTTGGCCTGGCCAGGCAGGTAGGTACTCGTAATTCTGCATCCAATGATTGGTTTTAGATTATGCAGTTAAAATTACTCTAAAAGCATTGTTAGCTTAGGTCTGGGCAGTGTACAATGATATTTATTTATTTATTTATTTAGTACTTTATTCACATATTTTTTATACATATAGCCACATTGTTACCAATGTTATAAAGTAACTCAGAATATTTGAACACGCAAATGTAGCAAATGCTCAGTGCCCACCTAACTAGGACTGTACTGTCTTGTATCTAGGCGGGTCAGAGTAAATAATTACAAATTAACAATTTAAATTATAAAATAACTAAAGTAACAAACAATCGTTTTATTTTTAGAAATGATGGTTTGACGGTGATTACTCACTCTTGGGGATTCCGCTTCATCGTGTGTTGGAGGTGTATGCCGTGATTTATTTTGATGGAAAATATAGCAAATTACTTTTTACAAAAATGGTAATTTAAAAAAATGTTTTATGAATTATTTTTACAGGTCCGAACACCAGGAGAAACAGCTTTTAGCAGTCACTACGGAAATAATATTTTGAAAAATACTACTAGGGGGTATTATCGAAATTTAGTTTTCTTACTCCAGCGATATGGATGGAGACAGAAGTCAATCCATCCACCACCCGTGCAGTTATAACGACTATGGTCTTCATTTCTGCCCGAGCTTAATAGTATATCCAAAGATCAGTGGCTTCTATCCCCATCCAGTCCCCCAAGGAATTATTTATTTGTTCGTTTTATAATTATTTTTTTCTTTTTTACATTTTACATTTACATACACATACATGTATTTATATTACATTTCATTACATAGTTACAATACGTATTACATTAAAAATATATATATATATATATATATATATATATATATATATATATATATATATATATATATATATATATATATATATATATATATATATATATATATATATATATATATATATATATATATATATATATATATATATATATATATATATATATATATATATATATATATATATATATATATATATATATATATATATATATTTTTGGCGGTGGTAAAACGTAGGCTATAAATTAAGCAGAATTCGCAAAACAGCAGTAAGAAGGCAGTGGGAACAGAGAATCAACCGTCAGACGAATTTACGTAAGAATATTATTTGTGAACATTATTTTTTATTGTGATTTGTCTTGTAATTTTCTTATGTATTTGTGTTAACCATATATGGTTTCCTACATGTAGAAATCGTATTTCCTTTCATCCTGGTAGAAAAAAATCTAATGAAGCTTGTTTAAATAATCATTTTTTACTGCCGATTACACAAGTAAAATAGTAGGTAAGTGGGAGATTTAACAAAATTGTATAATCTTAGTGTCTTATTATTATCGTCAACCGTCAGACGAATTTACGTAAGAACATTTTTTGTGAAAATTATTTTTTATTGTGATTTGTCTTGTAATTTTCTTATGTATTTGTGTTAACCATATATGATTTCCTACATGTAGAAATCGTATTTCCTTTCATCCTGGTAGAAAAAAATCTAATGAAGCTTGTTTAAATAATCATTTTTTACTGCCGATTACACAAGTAAAATAGTAGGTAAGTGGGAGATTTAACAAAATTTTATAATCTTAGTGTCTTATTATTTCTAATTTTAATTCTTTAAATTTTATTTACAAATCCTACCAAAACTAGCCTGAAATGTATGGGTATAAATATATATTTATTCAAAAATAAGTTCACATAAAATTAATTAGGACATGCATTCCTCATACTGATGCAATATGACTCTTTAAATTTCCATGCCTTGGTAAATTATTGAAATAAATAACATGCCCATAATGGAAAAGCAATTTCTCTGAATCTGGGTGCAACGGTTATTTTATGGCACACTAAAAGTTTTCCACTTTTGGGCACAAACGAGCCAACAGAATATTTCACTAGAATCTTGTAATCGAATATTCGCGGCAAATTCAACTACGTGCCTTTCGAGAAAACAAACAACTCGCCGACGTGTGTGGCATTCATTGTAGATACCACGAATGCTAGGAATTTAATCGAGCAGATCTCACGTATAGCCACTATGCGTCATAGAACATGTCACATGCCTCGCTCGTAAGACGAATGCTTCCCTTGTGCCGTATTTTAAGATCCTAGTAAATATCTTTTGACAACGACTTACGACATACCGGCAAGATTCGCCATATTGTTTATTGTGTAGATGCATTCGAGATGCAGTGTTGAATTCCTCGACTAACAAATGTAAAAACGGCTTATAGGTGCTTGTGTGTAAAAAAAGATTTTAGGTAAGAAAGGAGCACTAAGAAATTACCGTTATTGTTCTGTTAAATATGTGAATTATTTTTATTTCTTTATTTTTCTCTTTTCAAGTTTATATTGTAGCATTGCAACACTGACATACTCATATACCTATGTTTGTGGAATTATTTTTTTTTAATTATAGCTTTATCTTTATCTTTACTTTAATTTTAAGTTAATTTTGTTTGTCACTCTCTAATTGATTGTTGTTTTTTTTCTGAGGACCATATTTTAGGGCAATTTACTTTTATGAGCATTTTACTAAAACTTTTATATTTTTTATTGTAAAATTAGAGTCCTGTCCATCCTAGAACGGGCCAGTACAAGATGGGTGACAGAATCAAATAAGCAAAGGTTAAGGTTTTGCCATTCGGTTCCTGTTATTTTTATAAGCAAAAACAATGTTTATAGTAATTAATTCTTAAATAAATAAATAAAATAAATAAATATGTCCCTTGTCATTAAAGGGTTAAGGACAGTATTCCTAATTTTGCGAAACAATGTAAAATAAAGATATAAGAGCGTTTCACAATTGTGCTTTTAAATTAATCCTCCTCAGACTCGCCGACGTCACAATCAGGGAACGGCTTCGCATAGTATCAGTTCATTATCAAGTTATATTATCTCAAAGTACAAAAGAAAATCCTTATTTTTTCAATAACTATATGTAATTCCATCCAAGTGAGGCTCTCCACCGTATGCATGAGAAGGGTCCTGCAGTACTTCGGTCATGTTGCCAGGCGAAACCCAGAGAATCTGGAGAAAATGCTTTCCGGGGGTCAAGTGGAGGGAAGAAGAAGCAGAGGCAGATCACCGGCAAGATGGAACGACCTCATCAAAGAAGTTACAAAAGGGTGAAGACAATCTGCGACCCGCCATGCCAGAAGAAAGGTCGAAGTGGAGGAGCCTCGTAGGCAACTGTTGTCTAGTGGCCACGATCCTCAGTAATGAGGGAACGACGGAGAAGAAGATATGTAATTCGGTATCGAGGAATCGATCGGTGCGTGTTTCAAAATGTTGCGTATAGTTTTTCCCGAATAATTGAAATCGTTGCTCGCGGCCGTCAGGCCTTGATCTTGGACTCAGCGCGCGGCTCGTTGCGCACTTTTCCAATGTCGAAATAGATCGCGTGCGCGCGATTCATCGCGCCGAACCGCGAGCTTTGAATATTCCGCGGCTCATCGACTGACAGGCGGGATCCGTCACCGACTCACGTGCCAAATGACGGGCGTGTGACGGCCAGCGAACATTTTTCACTGACATCTTGAAACACGGAAAACGCGGAAATGGCCGTAACTTTCGCGGCCGTAAGAAGAGACAGTCTCCTATTTCGCTCTAGAATGGCGTATACACTGCTACCGTTCCTAATGTTATTAGAGTATACAGGTTTACGCAACATGTATACACTTCGGTATGCAAGACGAAACCCCATGACCATATAAGTCCATAAAATTGGTCGGTGGAGGGCAGGGGGGGGGGGTTGCAATAGATTTTAAATGAAATGGACCATAGACAAATCAAACATGCTAAATCAAGCAATCATGCTCTACAAACTAAACCTAGTCGTGCATTTTACTTGTTTTTGCAAACTTATAGGTACTTAGCAATGGTCGCAGTGTTACAAAGCTCATTTACACCTTAAAAAAGCCCCAAACAACAATTTTTTTTAAAAACTTTTGCACATTTTTTTGACATTATAATAATATATCGGTACCTATACCTACGTGGAGTTTACGTTATACAAAGGACTGATCTTATTTGCATTGCAGTTATTACGAGTACAACGTTGTATAAACTGACAGAAGAAAATTTGCAATATACCGCTTCTTTCATTTAGCAAAAAGTGTAAAGACTGCATTTTTATTTCCATAAAATCCAAAAATTTTGATAACTCCTAATTAAAAGTGATTTTTGCGCCACTATGGGTATATATAATAGAAAAATAATAAAATAAAATAAATTATTAAATAATAATAAAAGTGTAGTACCATCATAAATAAAGCTTCAAATATTTGATTTTACGGAATTGTTCAAAATTGAATTGTTGTTATTACTGTGAAAGTTCTGTTTGTGAAAGTTCACAATTGGCGGGTTTATTATCTCACGATAATCTCTTTCAACCAACCCTGTTATGAAGTGTGTGCATGTATGTATGAATGTAACATTTTATGTAAGTGTATGTCTTGTTATTGCTGATTGAATGATGGACTGAATTCAAATGCACTTTCGTTAATTTTATCCCAACGGAAAATCGATCCAGTAACCTTACAGTGTGAGATCAAGCGACCAAACCACTATTCCAACAGGACGTGTATTGTAGTGATTTAAAAAAACTCATCCGTTACGGAAATAGCAAGGAGGCGCTTACGCTAATTTGCCTTTTTGCCGCTGAATATGTATACATGCTCGCCATGTCGGTGCTCCATGAAGCGCTATAATGTATATAACCAATTCGACTCGACAGTTTCATCGCCTGCAGCTCGCTCGGGCGTATAACTTGCTATCAAGTGACAGTGCAGAAAACGAGACATTATTCTGCTGGAGATGCTGCCATTTGCACGTATTTCTTTCAATCGTCAAGCTTCGTCGAGCAACCGACGAGAAATTCAACCCATGTCCAATATGACAAAAGTAGAGCACGACTAACTTCCCCGGGTGTCCTGCCAATTGGAGGGGAGCAAGGCAAACAATACAGCGGAGCAAGATTGTACGCTACATTTAATACTTTCAGGGACAATCCTAAACTATAATTATTGGGTTTAGAGAGTGAGATTTGAGATTCATACCTTGGAAGCATTTCGTGGTTTTCTGGTCAACGAGCCCGCGATCGTTGTGTTCACTGCCGCCGTTCCAAATCTGTTTAAAATCGAAGAATAACTAAGAAATAATCCAAATAATAATCAATTGAAGCTTTAAAATAAGAGAATTAATATAATTAGTAAATTGTATTGTTTAAGGAAATATAAAATTTAGAAATGAGAAATAGAGGTTGAATAGAGTAGTGTGCTGGCAATATTTATTATTAGATAAGGGTGTGCTAAGGTGGTTACATATGAAGGAGAGGTATAGGCGAGAGGGAGTCATCTATGCTTTAATATACCTTAATCTAACCAGATACTGTTATATACGTAGGCAAATATTTTATATTGAAATCGTTTGACTGGCATGTCGCATGCATTATCTTTAATAATTAAAAACAGGCTCAGGGGACAATTTAGATCTTTCACATCAATTCTCTTATTCTTCCCATTATACTCCTTTACAATCTTTGCATCCATATAGGTTTTAGTTTATTTTGGTGTGGCACATTCGCCCCCTACAAAGAGTGAAATATTTTTTATTTTTGAAAACTCTTTATATAGGTTAAGTTAGTAACTATCCGCAAAATCAGTACGGGTTATCTCTAGAATGTTTCCTGTGGGCAATAACATTTTTTATGCATAAAGCGTTCATTATAAGACTTGTATCCGACAGCCAAATTAATAAGAAAATGAAAACTACTTCCAAAAGGCATTTTCCCCGTTTTTCCGTATATTGCAGCATAGCAGGGTATCAGACGGCCAGGTATGCATTTTAAAGCCTGCCTAAAGTTACGATATTTGCGATAAAAGTATAAGATATAAATATAAGATATAAGTATGCGATATAAGAGAAGAGGGGGGCTTTCTCCAAATGTACTGGCTATATATGCGGTATTCAAAGCCTAAGTATGTGCACTGTGGTTTAAAATAACGAACAATAGGTAATGTCGTACCTATTTGCGAAGTTTGTTATGACACTTGTGACATATACCAAACGAAAACTCAGTCACTTTGTCACATATACCATTCGTCAACATTCGAAAGTTCTGCAGAATTTTCTTATAGCTTATTTTATTTATTTATTTATTTATTTATTGAAAAAAAATATATAGGAAATATTTTTACACAATGAATTTGCGTCACTACTAACTAGGCAGTGCCTGTTCCAAGAAAAATGCCAATTATATTATAAAATTAATTTAAAAAAGAAAACATTTTTTTTTGATAAAGATGGTAAGAAATTATTATAGTAAATTTACAAAAAAAATATAAAAAATAAATTTAAATAAATCATTCAAAAATCTAAATTATCATTAAATAATAAAAGTAATTAAAAATTATTATAAATAAATCCAAATACAAAATATTATTTTGTAAAAATAAAAAGCTGAATTCACCCTTGTTTACATATAGGTTGTTAGATATGTGAGGGTGTGTATAGTGTGTGTGATGTTGCGTGTGTGTGTGTGTGTGTGAGGGTGTGTGTGTGTGTGTGTAAATGTGTTGCTATTTTGGAAATTTCATGAGGATACTTTCAGTTTCCGTTCTTCCTTTACTAACTAACCACTGTATGAGACTTTTTTTAAGTACCACCTGTATCAGTCCTAAAGTATCGAAGTATTTTCCTAATGCTATAATTTTCTGCAAATATTATATGCTATAACTTTCTGAAAAGATTTTAATTACGCTGTACCATAAACAGAACCTGTTATAACGAAAGGTTTTTTATTTATTTTAGAAATTAAACACCATCAAAATTGGCATATATTTGTAATTCACAAAAAAAAATTATCACAGTTGAACTCAACGTACGATCGTTCAGTTTTTTTTTCGAAAAAAGCATTTAATATATCTGATAAAATTAAATTAGCTATTAAATAAAGCAGAAATGATCGTTATGGTAGACCAGCAGCAGAGAAAGTTTTTCGACGATGCACTCTGATGCAAAAGCAGGCCCGGATTGGCTCCGGATTGGCTCCTTTAGCCCTCGGCTAGAGATTGAAAAGGGGCCAATTTATGAAGAGGCGGGTCCGGGGTCCTCTTTTGCAAAATAAAAAAAAATACATGCCTGAAAAACAAATATTCAGCTATTTCGGCACTTCAAAAGTATTTGGGTATTGGCATGATCTATATGAAAAATTAGGATTTTCTTTTGTAGATTACTTACGCCTTACTATATATACATTTCTATATATTTTTTTATTGTATCTAAACTAGGTTCACACTAGATAAAATAGTAATCAATGTCATGTGGTTTATTAGTTGTGGCGAGAATATTTTTTATGAATATGAGGGTGGGAAATAATTTAGATTTAGGCCACAACCTGTGCCAAAGCTCTTTTCTAACTCCTACTGCAATACCTCAATAAAAATATTTAATTAGGGAAAACGCTAATGAGTAAGCAAAATATTTGAAAAGAAAAAAGTTGTCTTTTACTGCGATAACGTTTTTATAAGGAAAAGAAAAATAAGTCGAAATAAATAATTTACGATTTAAATCAAAAGTTTTACTAACCTAACCGATTTTTGAACAGTTCTTCACTAGTCTTGGCTACTTCTATATTCTATATCTATATATCCTATATTTATAATTACAGTTTTATCCTAGTTATAAAATGAGTTTCTTTTGAGGCCCCTTCGGGCCTCCTTGGGTCAGGGCCCTCGCCGAACGCCGACTAGCCGACCTGGCCAGTTTGGGCCTGTGCAAAAGTTGACGTGCATTGATTGGTTAACAGTTCATTAAACCAAGGGTGAAAGTTTTTTTATATCCCTTACGGTAATGGCCCATATCTAACATTAATTATGTTCCAGGCAGCCGGTTTATATAATATCACATGGCATCACTTGTAAGCAGGCGGTCACCCATATTCTTGTCCAAGCCCGATGCTGTTTAACTGTGATCTTCCGAGAACCACTGTGTCTTATTAATAATAGCTATTATTATCATTACCTATATATTTTATATTTAGCATAATTTCCTATTAGAGCATAATATAATGCATATATATATATATATATATATATATATATATATATATATATATATATATATATATATATATATATATATATATATATATATATATATATATATATATATATGTAAGTGGCTTTTATTATTTTTATTTTTTCATCAAAGTGTCATCCTTTAAACGAATTCTTTAAAAAAAGATTTTACAAAAAACCAATCAAATATTAACAATATTATACAATTTTATCTTATGTTTTGAACTCTTGTAAATATCATATAGCCTTAAGTATAAACTTCTCGACCAGAAATTACGATTTATATCTTATTTCATGGGAACGAGCAAATGAAGTATTTTATTTTTATTTTCATTTAATAGCTGGCTGATAGCGAGCCCAGCAATCGTATATCGTCCTTTTAAAGAGTGGATATATTCGAATTTCATATCGAATTTACGAAATGTCATTCCGCATTTAAGAGACGATTGATTGTGATTTTTTTCATTGTTTTTCGCTTAAATTTGTCTTTAATAAAGACATTTTATTTTGGTTTGCAAAAGGATACGCTTTGTTTTTGAGATGTGGATGAAGGGTGATCGTTCGCTAGCGATAAAGGGATCCCATTAAACCTACAGTGTACCGTCGAAAGTGGTACTCATCCAAGAATACATCTCGTTTAAACAATAAGCATTTCCCAGTCCAGTCCGGGAAAACCTTCCAGCTATGTAAGTGGCTTTTATTATTTTTATTTTTTCATCAAAGTGTCATCCTTTAAACGAATTCTTTAAAAAAAGATTTTACAAAAAACCAATCAAATATTAACAATATTATACAATTTTATCTTATGTTTTGAACTCTTGTAAATATCATATAGCCTTAAGTATAAACTTCTCGACCAGAAATTACGATTTATATCTTATTTCATGGGAACGAGCAAATGAAGTATTTTATTTTTATTTTCATTTAATAGCTGGCTGATAGCGAGCCCAGCAATCGTATATCGTCCTTTTAAAGAGTGGATATATTCGAATTTCATATCGAATTTACGAAATGTCATTCCGCATTTAAGAGACGATTGATTGTGATTTTTTTCATTGTTTTTCGCTTAAATTTGTCTTTAATAAAGACATTTTATTTTGGTTTGCAAAAGGATACGCTTTGTTTTTGAGATGTGGATGAAGGGTGATCGTTCGCTAGCGATAAAGGGATCCCATTAAACCTACAGTGTACCGTCGAAAGTGGTACTCATCCAAGAATACATCTCGTTTAAACAATAAGCATTTCCCAGTCCAGTCCGGGAAAACCTTCCAGCTATGTAAGTGGCTTTTATTATTTTTATTTTTTCATCAAAGTGTCATCCTTTAAACGAATTCTTTAAAAAAAGATTTTACAAAAAACCAATCAAATATTAACAATATTATACAATTTTATCTTATGTTTTGAACTCTTGTAAATATCATATAGCCTTAAGTATAAACTTCTCGACCAGAAATTACGATTTATATCTTATTTCATGGGAACGAGCAAATGAAGTATTTTATTTTTATTTTCATTTAATAGCTGGCTGATAGCGAGCCCAGCAATCGTATATCGTCCTTTTAAAGAGTGGATATATTCGAATTTCATATCGAATTTACGAAATGTCATTCCGCATTTAAGAGACGATTGATTGTGATTTTTTTCATTGTTTTTCGCTTAAATTTGTCTTTAATAAAGACATTTTATTTTGGTTTGCAAAAGGATACGCTTTGTTTTTGAGATGTGGATGAAGGGTGATCGTTCGCTAGCGATAAAGGGATCCCATTAAACCTACAGTGTACCGTCGAAAGTGGTACTCATCCAAGAATACATCTCGTTTAAACAATAAGCATTTCCCAGTCCAGTCCGGGAAAACCTTCCAGCTATGTAAGTGGCTTTTATTATTTTTATTTTTTCATCAAAGTGTCATCCTTTAAACGAATTCTTTAAAAAAAGATTTTACAAAAAACCAATCAAATATATATATATATATATATATATATATATATATATATATATATATATATATATATATATATATATATATATATATATATATATATATATATATATATATATATATATATATATATACTGTGCGTGCTAAATTAATTATTGACGATGGGCACTATTGCGTTTCTTTGTGAACTACAACTGAGATTAGTTCAAGCGAACGAGATAGAGATTAGTTCAAGCGAACGATCGTCGATAAAAATACCGTTGGAAGTTACATTCGTCACATTTTGTGCGGTGTTAAATTCAGATGCTTTATTGTTGGTTAGTAGTTTTTATGCTAAAAAGTGACAACCGTTCATTTCACAATAAAAAATATATATATTAAGTAGAAAATTGACTAAATTGAAGAAAAATATTATTTAAAAAAATGCTTTCGAAAAATGGACGAAAGTAAGATGTTTTATCTTATCAAATATAATATCTTACTTTTTATACTAGTACCTTCGTGAAATTATTTTTGTTTACGCCAGTTTTTCATAGTATATCTCTGGGAATAAAGCTCATTCAAAAATTATTAAAATACAAGCAGATGCGCGTTTTTGCTGATTCCAAGTTTAGATTAGGATTTTATAGTACTCATAATTACTCATAATTACCGTAATAACCTATACTCATATCTTAGATTACTCATAATTATCTAATCCTTTTTCATAATTTCAAGTGGAAAAAAATATTGGCATTGTTGTTTATGAGTAAAATTTAGGTTTTTTGTCTTTGTAAACGCCGTAAGTTTACTTAAAAATAAAATTATAGTAAAAGAAATAAAATAGTAAGGGGCTCTCTAGACAATCAAGCATGCTTGTCAAGCATCGCGTGGCTGGGAGGGGATCGTAAACCCCAGGAAATATGCAAATATTAAAAAAAAATATTTACCAATAATGCCTAATTTTGTAGTTTTGTACCAGGGAGTCACGTCATTCGCCAGTCATTTACGTCTAATTAATGCGACTCCCTGGTATAAACTCCTAAATTATGCATTTTTGGTAAATATAAAAATGTCAGTTGCGCCTGACGGCATTGTACCGTAGGTACATAGGTACCACAAGGTATTTGTAAATCCGTTGGAACAAGAAAAAATGCAAGAACAGGAGAGGGTAATATTTGCATTTGCGGTATATAAATACATGTTTATTTATTATTTTATGTAAATGTTATAAGCTCCCGAATCTATCGCGGTCAACGGCATCCTTTGCCTGTCTTATTCACCCGGTATCGGGTATCTGATTTGTCGTTTTAAGAGCAGTTGCCGTAAGGTTAACAACCACCTCTGCTCTATGGGTAAATAAGCTATTATTCCAGATGCCCCCGGTTATCGGTTGGAATGCACGGTCGTTGGCTAACGCCGCACGGTGCGCAAACCGCCCGGGAGCATCTGAACTACGATTCCCAGGGGAACTGTCCCGCAGGCACAGTCCTACCCGGGCTCATACATCAGCTTGTAGGCTGCCGGACGGGTGTTGACCTGTGAGTTCGGCCGACCCTAACACATGGGTCATAACGGCTCAACTGCACTAGCTCACCTCCCGGTTATAACAACTATGTACAATAATATTTAGAAGACAGTAAACTTGATTTGATTTGATTCATGGAACTCTACATTACCCTTTATTAAGCTATCCCACTACCCTTTATTAGGCTATCCCAACACTACCGTTTATTAAGCTATCCCAGTATTGAAATCAGCCAGCGAGATTCTAGTGACGTCACGTGACCTCTCCTCTTTAGCGTCGGCAGGTGCATGGCACACAATTCACGTCAAAACGCCGTCAATGGCGTTTGTATTCGGGTGGAAACGGGCCCGCGCATCCATTTGTAACGTTTCACTGGCCGCAAAACCAATCTGCGGTCGGCATAGGTGTCCATTGTGCCGCCATCCCGCCGAGTAACGCACAAACCACCGGCCGGCCTATTTGATAGAACATGCGCCCACGTCGCCAGTCAATTCAATTACATAATGATAATCGTGATTACCTACAGAGCGGCCCACGTATGAACGCACCAAGACGACCGCCGCCAGTGAGGTCATTGCGTACAATAGGATACGATAATCGTACATTTGAAAACCCGGATGATTAACGAGTATCATACAAAAAACAAATGAGGAGCGTACCGAAACTTATTAACCAATCCGAGACCATTTAGTTTGATCATTCGACATTATTCAGTAAAATTACTCGTAATTTTTAATCATCTCTCTCAATAATATTTGCTGAAAAATAAATATGAAAATGTTGGGCTCCATCAAAAAATGTAGTGTAGCTATCTTCGACAGTGGCTACAATAAAACGTATCTTTTTTTTTCTTTTTTAGGAAAAAACAGTCATATACATTTGTTTGAAAATAATACATAATAGAAATAGAGCTATATTAACATAAATTACTACAAAACATTAATAATAGTAGCAAAAGGAAAATGACAATCAAAATTACACTAATAACTTATTAAACCAAGCAACCAAACCAACTAATGCAACCAAAAAACAAAAAGTTTTACAAAACAAATTAAACTATAAGCTAATGCAACAACAAATCGCCTAATTTATTCCTAAAACTAACCAATGTGTCGGAAAATATGTCGAGGTAATTCGAAGCTTTATTATAATGTAAACATGCACGTCTGAAAAAGGTTTTATTTTACATGAACGTCTGAAAATTTTTAGCATAGTTCGTGTGAAAAGAGAGTATATAAAATGTATCTTTTGAACGAGAAGAGGGAGACCGAGGAATTTTAAAAAGAATTTTGCATAAAACGGGTCCAGAATTAATATGGTTATTTACAATTTTATATAGGAAGATATTTTATATAAGAAGGTACGTCTTGCATACAAAAAGTGTGCTTTGTGTTTTGTCGCTCTCTGCATAATCCGTAGACATGTTACCTGTCCAAAAGTCCAATGATTTTAAGAATCTCTTTTGCACCCTCTCAATCCTATCTATATGAACAGCATATTGGGGATTCCAAACTACGCTTCCGAATTCTAGAACACTACGAACGTATGCATTGTAGAGTACTTTGAAAGTTTTGCCTCTGGTAAAAAATCATGCCTATGTTTTAGCGTATAAGCATTGTTTTAATGCAAAATGGCACTGAAAATTTATGTTTCTGTTTGTGGCAGAGTGTACGTTTATGTTTCATAGAAAATATTTTTTTTTCTTACACAGGTCCTTACACAGGCTTGGACTTTTTTTCTTACTCCAGCTCCTTACACAGGCTTGAACCGTAATTAAAGTATGGAAATGAGGAAAGCATCATACAGTCGGATTCGATTTTAGTGACCTAAGCATATATGGAAGGACCAACTCGTTTGGAGCGGCCTGTGCGATAAACTACGTGCGATGCAACGAAATATAATCTTTGCATCTCTAAAGGAAGTGTGCACGTAGCTGATAACAAACGTGTGCGAGAGTGTGCGCCGGCCATAAATACACGATGGGTCGATGACGCAATATATCAGTTGAACTAAATTGAAAGGGTTACCGAATTTAATGAAAATAAAAAACCCTCGATAAAAACCCCGTATACTTAGTTAAAGTAAAAACTATCCATACTTCTCGTCATAGTTGCAGTTGAATGTTAATTGATGTAATTTTTATTTTTCCGGCTTCACTGCGGTAAATCCCAGATGGGTATGTAATTTTTTTATCTTGTGTTTACAGCGAAGGCCTCTGTTATCAGTCTTTCAATCAATTGATGCTCGTTAACCTCACGTGGAATGTATTGTGTCTTGAATGTTAATAAGTTATGCGGCTCTTAAATAGAAAAGTATATTTTAATAATAATTGTTGTGAATTTATTTTACTGTAAAAATTACCTCATGCGTACCATGTCGAACGTATAAAAAAGCTAGTCTGCTTTATGTGTATTTTAGTATTTTCCATATTCACAGTAGTCTAGTTGCCTTTAGTAAAATGTCTAATGTTATGTTGAATGAATGTTATTTTCGTATGAATATATTATGAACTTATGTTAAGTAGAAAGAGATGTTATTTTACTATCTCTCCCCCTCTCTCTCTCTTCTCTCTCCCTCTCTCTATAGATAAGAGGCGATTCATATATTACCTTTTTTAGGATCATTTTAAATCAAAATATGCCTTTATGGATATTTTATATATAGTGTATCATCACAATAATATTTCTGAATAAAATCTTGTTTTATTAGGATTTTAGGACCTATTTTCCACACATGGTTGCAAAATGTCACTCAAGACACTATTTTTCCATATTTTTTGCAACCATATCTTTGTCGCATATTATCAGTGGCGTAACTACAAAAAATGGGACCCGATGCAAAATTTAACAAAAGCCCCCCGCCCCCCCCCCTACTTTCCTTCATTATGGCATATAGGAAAAAACTTATGTATACCTGTCTACATTACATATTTACGAAGAACATGTTGCGGAATCGAAAACGAACGTTCAGCTGTTGAGACGTGACAGGAATAGTCAGAAATAATATTAGTAACGAATAAACTTCAGCAAAACTGGCTCTCATAGCATTGTCTATTATAATAACAGATTCAGCAATCTCAAAAATAGTTGCGTTTTGCAATTTTACTTGTTAAGGATTTAACGCAAAATAATAATTATTGTAATGCGTGTGACTCCGAAAGGTCACTTCAAAACTGTTTTTGTACTTTGTTGCATGTATCACAATTTTGGTTTCGTCTATATTGGGCCCCCGAACTACCGTGGGTCCTGGTGCACCGCACCGGCTGCACTGGCTTATAGTCGCCGTTATACAAACTGATGACCGGCCCCGTACCTGCCATTGAGCGTAGGGACGGTCGCTTAAATATAAAAGATTTATTTAAAAGTCGATATCATTATTATATTATGTTTGGTTTATTAGGCATATGGTAAAACATTATTTAATTACTAATAGGTTCAAGCACTATAGAAAAGTAGGCAGGTAGACATGCTGTCGGCAAACAAACCACATCAATTCGTCAATCAAAATAAATTTAAAATGTGGATATATTATATTCCGTTACCTAGTTTACAGTGTAGTACGTCTATACCGAAGCCTGTTTTGAGTATTTTACACGCTTTTGGTAACGGTATTCAGAGGGTACACACATAATTTAGATGCTTTACAATAGTTAATATGGAATTTTTACACGAAATATCTACTGAGTAGTGCAGTTTACAATATTTTACAGTATTAATAATAATAATAATAATAATAATAATAATAATAATAATAATAATAATAAAACTCTTTATTCTTAAGAAAAGGCGAGCTTATTGCCTGCAGGCAATATTTTAGAGCTAACCTATACTATTGTAAGAACATTATTTGCGAGTAGACTACATAACTTAACCTATATAAAGAGTATGACAAATAAAATAGAGGAGGATAGAAAGAAGTATATACTTTACTCTTTGTGGGCACAGATTTGCCACATCAAAATAATCTAACACCTATAAGGACGCTAAAGTTTTAAAAGGAGGGGAATGGGAGGGGAAAGGGAATTTATCTGGAGGATTTCAAATGCTCTCTGAGTCTGTTTTTAAAAGTTGTTATGCTTGGCGCGGTTCTCACATTTTTCGGCAAAGCATTCCAAAGACGGGCTCCATGCACGGTGAAAGAGAATGAGAAGAAGTCACTGCTGTGACTAGGGATAGAGAGTAGCCGGTTGTTTTTTGATCTCAGAGGGCGTTCATGAGCCGATAGTGCAGTAAATCTGCCGATAAGATAATTGGGAGCGACGCCATCCAAGATCTTGAAAAGCATACAGAGAACTCGCATGTCTCTTTTCTCACGGGTCGACAGCCAGTGAAGCTTCTCTCTGTACTCCGTGATGTGGTCAAATTTATACAGTTTAAAAAATTAAAGGGTTAAAATTCGTCTTCGCTGTCACTATCGTCTTCTGGAAGGTTGATAATAAGAGGTCGGATATCCATTAAATGTGTAATAAACAATATCGACAATATCGATAATATTTTATCGATATTTCTTTATGCGACATGACATGACTTGACCTTTACTACAGATCTGAGTGAGAGATCGTAACGTTATGGAAGTGCGAAAGGGATGTCATGATTCTAATTATTTTTGGCCCAGTCATCAGTTTGTATGGCGGCGACTATAGTTACGCCACTGCATATTATATAAATGGAGATACGTCGCTTTCGGAGTGTTTTAGGGTATATTCCTCTAGTTTAAGCTGCGGCCAAATTGGTAACCCCAGCAATGTCCAGGCGCCCGCCGCTAGATAGCAGTGACCACTATGTATGTATGTATTTGTATTGCCGGCTTCCGTGTATATATTGTATTTTTCGGGAAACAGCACAGCGGCACGGCGCCGGCACCCGAGGCACTGCCAAATGTTTAAATTTTAATTTTATTTTAATCTGTGGTCCAACGTAAGCGAAGCTTAAATAGACTTGTGGGTACAAGTCTATTTAAATTCGCAATGCTATCTCAAGATTTTTTTTGTGATTTTTGATGTAATTCTTTTTTGAACTCGGCACGCATTTATATCATAAATCAAAGTAGCATTAAAAGACGGCGCGACGCGTACAAAAAATGGACGCGCCGTGAGGCGTAGCGCTGTTCAACAAAAGATGCGAGAATTTTAATTACCGACCGCGCCGCGCCGCTGGGGATTATTTTCAACAATGATAATACTTAGAAATAATTGTTGAACCAGGGAATCCCTTCTCAATGAGACGTAGTAGATGAATTGTTTCTAATCGTAAGGTATTTACGATTTCTGTCTAATCGTAAGGTATTTATTTTAGGAATCTGCCACAAATCAGTGTTTGTAAGTTGATATTTTCTGGGAATGAATACTTCCTCAAAAATATAAACGTAGAACCAGTCATTTCTTTAAGAATTTATTGATCGTTATATAAGAGCTATAAAAAACTACAACTCTATAAAATCTCTCCTTACAAACTCGAACCGGTAATATTTTTTCTGCGATCTATAAAAGTGGCAAGAGTGTGAAAAGACCATAAAAATCCATTTCAGGATATATTATGTACAGAAACAAATTTCGCGGCTTTTTTATCGCCGGTTTCCGCGTTTCTTTTCGAGCAGATTTGCGCTGTGTATGTCACTAAAAGTTCGTTGACATCTAAAGGTGCTGCATTGATAAGCGAGATGGTTTAGCGGTGATGGATTTACATTATAGTGTGAGTGTCAAATTTCAATAAGGCTTTCGATAACATCATACATAATATGATCGCCACCGATAATACCGTTAATAGATAGTCTCGAACTCTTAAACTGATTGAAACTAGTTCTAGTATTGATACTCACGCAAGTAGAGAGCTCTTGACCTCGACAGGTCGAATTGTAATGCGTTTGTCGCGATTTCACGCAAATTTTTCACGCAAATAATGCGGTTTTCGCAGAATCCATTTTACTGGTGACGTGTGCTAAGTGTATGACAATCGTGTATGTCCAGACTGTCTAACAACGATATTTATTGTAGATCAGAAAGGTATTCGTTGGTACGATTGTGTTGGTAGGTAGGCAAGACTGTGATTCGTATCCGGGTCATTGCACCGGCGATGCTGTGTATGCTGTGATTTCCGCCTTTAATCGGGCCACGTTTACCAATTCTGACTTTGCCTGGAGCCAATTCAGTGATGAGTCGGTCACTCAAATTTAGGAATTCCGTAGATAGTGATTTGAAAAACGATTCGGTATTTTTTATTCAGTCAGTCAATTCAGTCAAAGCAGACAAAAACTCACATTCGCTTCGCACAGAAGAATTGCCTGAAAGTCACAACGAACTAATGAACCTAATGAAACGACCAATCGTTCAGTAGCTGACCGCCCGAAGTAGATCAGATAGGCTCTCTCTTCTCTCTCTATCTCTTTCTCTCTCTCTCTCTCTCTCTCTCTTTTAGTTGGACAAATCGGTCGGTTCTCTCAATCAAAGTCGTGTTTTCAGGCTATGACTACATTTTCAGATTGTTCGAACGAATCGGTTCCAAAATCAATGACATTCTAAATTGACCGAATCAATCGTGGCGGTCACATTTATCATATAACCGATGATTACAATTTGTCCTTTTTTTTACTTAAAAAGTTTTTTATACTCTTTTTTAAACGCTAACCTTAATTAATTTTAACTATTCAAATGTCTTTCTTGGCGGATCGGAATCGTATCTAATAATTTGTGTTACGATCTGTTATGGTAAAATAAACCAAAAAGTGTTTTTTTTATTATAAAAGATACAAAGGTCTATCAAACCAAACAAAACACACTACCAAAATATAATTATTGTCCGAATTATGGTTTTATACTAGTATGTATAGCGACAATGGGCCCGATTGCGTTTCTTTGTGAACTAAAACCAAAATTAGTCCAAACGAACGAGACAGAGCAACACGTCAGAGCGGAATATGAAACGAACGATCATCGATAAATATTACCTGCCGAACGTATACTCGTCCGAATAAATTCGAGCATATTTCGTGCGGTGTAAGATTTGATCTTGTCGGGCAGTTTTAATGCGAAAAAGTGACAACCGGTTATCTCACACTCCGCTCTAGGTATTGCTCTGTCTCATTCACACGGACTAATTTCCGATTTTAGTTCACGACGAAACGCAATCGAGCCCCCATGTATGACATTTGGTTTCTGATAATTTCCTGTTATTGTTACAGATTGTCTATTTTTACGTATTGATAAGTTGGTAATGCTAATTAATATGTGACGTTAAATTAATTGCATGATTACCACACTGGCTCACTTATTATAACTAACAGATAATATTAATTACAATAAATTGAAATTAGATAGAAATACAAAATAGTAATAATAATCAAAATCACAATAAATGCAATCGTTATTAAAACATTGGCATAAATATTAAAATAAACGTCGAAAGGGCCTGATTTAACGTAGTTTTAACAAAAGTCATAAAAATGAATTATATCTAATATATTACATGGTACGTAAATTTATGAGTAAATCTTTTATGTATATTTTTCTAAGCCCTTATATTTAACCATAGAAATCTATGTTTAAATTATAATTATGATTGAGGAGACGTCGAAAGACATCAAACAGGAGACGTCAAAAGGGCGTCAACTTCCGTGTGAATTTTCATGTTTTATTACTTCCATTCGAGATAAGAGAGCTTTGTTTTCTATCTAAGATCTGAAGATCGGTCGCCGATTATCTAGACTAAAAGTGTTCTCATTTTATGTTTGTCCCCTGGGGGCGGCGGCTGGTGACGTAACCATCGCCTAATGGCTGCGGCGTCTGAGGAGATGCATTGAACAGTCACAGGTGTCCCGGCTGTGGGATGCTCATGGTCATCTTGACGGTCTTAGATTACCTCCCGGTAGTATACTCTCCTCAAATCTCCTGAACCTAAATTTGTTCAGTTCGTTACTAGTCCTTGCGATGACCTAACGGTCGTTTTAATAAAAATCAACTTGACAGGAGACAGGACGGTGGATCTACTCATTGGGTCAGCATACATGCCTTATGACTCCACTGACCTGCCACCGCAAGAAGATATAACCAACCTAGTGACATATGCGAAACAACGCGGGCTCCAACTCCTTCTGGGTTGCGATGCGAACTCCCACCACGTGTGCTGGGGTAGTTCCAACATAAACCCGAGGGGGGTAAGCCTGCATGACTTTATCCTAGGCAATGAACTCACCATCCTCAACAGAGGAACAGAACCTACCTTCATAGACTCAAGAAGACAGGAGGTACTGGACATCACGATCTGCACAAAAGAAGTGGCCGACCTGGTTCAAGACTGGAGGGTCTCAGATGAACCCTCAGGCTCGGACCATAGGCAGATCCATCTAACGCTTCGGCACTCATTGGAAATTCAGTGGGCTCGCAACCCTAGAAATACCAACTGGGAAGGATTCGATAGGGACCTGGCTATCAAGCTCACCACGGTTCCGAATCGATTCCACACCAAAGAGCAACTAGAAACAGCTGCACTATCACTGTCTAACGCCGTTATAGACGCCTACGAGCAGAATTGCCCTTTGAAACAAAAAAACCTCTCAAAAAAGGTCCCATGGTGGAACCCAGAGCTGACCAAGCTCAGGCTTACGCTGAGAAGGTGTTTCAATAGGGCGAGAAATCACAACACTAACTCGCAACATCTTTGGGAGGAATACAAAAACGCCCGAAACGAATACAACAAGGCCATTGTTAAAGCCAAACGAAGAAGCTGGAGGGACTTTTGTGAGAGCGTGGAAACAGCTTCCGAAGCCTCCAGGCTCAACAAGATCCTCAGCTCTAACAACCGCCCCCAGCTGGGATACCTTAAACGACCAGAGGGGGGACACACAAGCGACAAGGAAGCGAAGGAAACCTTGAAGCTCCTAATGGAAACACACTTTCCGGGCTTCCAGGAATCCTCACACCCAATTGCCGCAGGGGAGAACTCCAAGAGGCTCCACAAGCCCAGGGAGTGGGCCCTTGCAGCCAAGATAGTTAATCCAAAAGCAGTAGAATGGGCCGTGAGCACCTTCGACCCCTACAAATCACCTGGACCGGATGGAATATACTCAGTCCTACTACAAAAAGGGTTAAGCCAGCTGCTGGGCCCTCTAACAAAGGTACTCAGAGCGAGCATAGCCCTCAGACACGTCCCTCATGCCTGGAGCAGCGCAAGAGTCACGTTCATTCCAAAGGCAGGCAGGAACGGCCACATCTTTGCCAAAGACTACAGACCCATTAGCCTCACCTCCTTTCTCCTGAAATCACTGGAGAGACTAGTTGACGGCTACTTGAAAAACAACCACCTAGCTCTTCAACCGCTTGCGGATGCTCAGTATGCCTATAGGGAGGGCAGATCTACGGACACTGCCCTACATCACCTGGTGAGCACAATAGAGACACAGTTAGCGGCGAAAGGTTACGCTCTGGGAGTATTCCTGGACATCGAAGGAGCATTTGACACCACATCATATGCAACTATAAAAAACGCTATGCACAGACGAGGAATACCAGAGACCATTATTGACTGGACATTGAGTATGCTATCAAATAGGAATCTGACCGTCTATCAAGGCGACACCTCCATCACGGGAATCCCTGCTAAGGGCTGTCCACAGGGTGGAGTCATCTCCCCCCTCTTGTGGAGCATCGTTGTAGACGAACTCCTAATAGATCTACAAAACCTAGGCCTCTCTGTCTACGGCTACGCTGATGACGTGGCCATAGTAGTCAGAGGAAACTTCCTATCAATACTTAAGGAGCTCATGGACAAAGCACTTAAGACCACCCAAGACTGGTGCCAGGCCAGAGGTCTATCCGCTAATCCAAGCAAGACTAAGGCCATGATTTTCACCAGAAAATACAAACCCGAACCCGTTGAGTGTCTCAAGCTCTGGGATAAGGAGATAGAATACGCTACAGTAGTTAAATACCTTGGAGTCTATCTAGACCCAAAGCTCAATTGGAAGCACCACCTCGAGCGCAAGAGAACAACCTTCTATGCCTCGTTGTGGACGTGCAAAAGAGTCATGGGAAAAACCTGGGGGTTCAAACCCAGGGTCGCCTTATGGCTCTACAGGGCAGTACTGCTGCCTAGACTAACCTATGCTGCAATAGTCTGGTGGTCCAGGGTGAAAAAGCTTGAGACAGTAAAAATGCCTGAGGGCTGCAACTGGCGTCATGAAGACCACCCCAACAGCGGGATTAGAGGTGGCACTCTGCTGCCCGCCTCTGGACAAGCTCATCATCCACTCCGCCAGACTTACAGCCCACAGACTGAAGTGTTTGGGCGAGTGGAAGCGTGGAGGGCACAATCATCCTGAGCTAAACCTCCTCCACAAAAGCCCATTCACTCTGACCCAGGATCGACTACGGAAAAAAATTTCGGTAGAGAAATCCTATAAAATCCTAATCCCCACCAGGGAAGAATGGAAAAATCCGCAGTGGCTTCAAAGCCACAACGCAGACGCCTGGTTCACCGACGGCTCAGGAACAAATGGACGTTTTGGGGCAGGCGTGTACGGACCCAAAACCAACCACAGAATCAGCATCCCCCTTGGACAATACGCTACGGTTTTCCAAGCCGAGGTACTTGCCATATTGGAATGCATAAAACTACAAAGTCGACTTGAGGTAAAAAACAGACAAATCCTCATCTGCTCTGACAGCAGAGCAGCACTGGACGCTCTGGCTAAAGCCACCACAGAATCCTCTGTGGTCTGGGACTGCATGCAGGAGCTCAACAAATTGGGAAAATCCAACAAAATCACCCTAATATGGATACCGGGTCACCAAGGCATACCCGGAAACGAAGAGGCCGATAGACTGGCAAAACTGGGCACACTGGATTGCCCAGTGGAGCCAGCTGTAGGGGTCCCCTTCGCTACAGGTAAGAAAATCATCAGGGACTGCTTGGAGCAGTAACATCTGGCTTCCTGGAAACAGAGTCAGGGATGTCGCCAGGCAAAAGCCATGATGGAGCAACCACTACAGAAGAAAACCAAGGCCCTACTTGACATGAGCAAGAAGAACCTTAGAACCACTATCGGTCTCCTCACCGGACACACGACCCTTAGAGCTCATCTATTCAACCTTGGCTTGACTGAGAGCAAGGATTGCCGAATATGTGGCGAGGAACCTGAAGACAGCATACACATTGTTGGCCGGTGTCCAGGGCTCGCCGCCAAAAGACACAGTTTACTGGGACGAGCCTTTCTCGAACCCAGCGATCTGCCCAACTTGAAGGTCAGTGACCTACTTAGTCTGGTAAGAAGTACCGGGCTACTAGCTGACAATTGACCTAACCACACAGTGGGTAGTTACAAAAGACCTTACAGATCTAGGTGACATCAAGGGCTGGAAACAAGCCCCCCACTCCATCTACTACTACTACTACTACTACTAGTCCTTCAGAAGCATAGTTTTATCTTTATTCAGTGGAACGCCAAATCCCAAAATTTCATCTTAAAAAGAGAATTAGTATTTGGGGCCCACTTCCAATAGCTGTTAATCATTCAAGTAAACTGGTAGTTTCGAAGACATGTCACCCCTGATCAAACTCACCACTATGAGCGATCTCATCTGAAAAACATAAAATCCTGTAATATTTCCGAAACCACCGATCCAAAAAAACCGACTTGATACTGATCAAACCAGAGGCTAATGTAATGTTTATATGTATATTCATTAAAATCGCTATCAACAGTCTCACCACAAATCGTGTCTATTGATCATGCTTTTTTTTCTAAATTTTCGAAAAGTAATAAATATTTTAGTTTTTTTTATCTATCTTATCCTACATGACTTGTACCTACTTCATTCTACTCCACGGTATATATACATATGTATATATTTTGGTATGTATATATTTTTTGATGTCACAGTGTTAGCCCTCAAATTGATCGGTTTAGAAGTATTAATCCATCTACACTTTCAGAGTAGTAGCCTCGCGTATTTGGTCATTATTTATTTATTTATTTCATTAGCAAATCAACCTCTAATCGCGGGGTAAAAATTTAGTCGTCACTTCTGCCCGGGACAGTTTTGCGCGTGAAGTCGATGGCGTTGAGAAAAAACGACCATAACTTTTAAACTACTATACGGATCGTAAAAAGAATACCTGTAAAATGATCGCATTGAAATTTGAAATATTATAACATTATAACATTATCTCGTAAAACAATTAAGATAATAATGAATAAATATTACAAAGTTAGCACAGCGCGGAGCGCCCTAACCAATATTGATTAGATACCATTTTAGGCATTTATAAGCGTCTAACCAAGAATGCTTAGCTCAAATAGGAAGGGTTAACAGTTTATACCAATCTGTTGATATGCAATATACACATAAATATAAAAAATAATAGAATTCTTACAAGTACATACACAACATGTTTAAATAAGCATTAAATACAAATACAGGCATTAATAATTTTTAAAAAACTTACAAACTTACGGTACATAAAGAGTGAAAACAATTTATTTTATTCTGACATAAACAAGTAGCGTAATGTCCACACCTTGAAGAGATGCGGGCTCGCTGTAAAAATATCAAAGTCTGACGCTGTCGAACATAGCGCATTTATGTGACGCAAAGCACGGGTAAGCAGACTCCATCGACTTAGGTTGGTGCGCGGGGACGGCTCCGCAAATAGATTATGAGTGCGAGCACGATTATAATTGTCCGGAACAAAGAGACAAACCTTCGCTAGCATGCTAGAATTAATAACTCTTCCCCGGATCAGCTTGAAAACGTAGGCCATGGTGAGCATTTCTCTACGCGACTTAAGAGAGTTATAGCCCACCATGCCTAGTAAAAAACTGGTGGTTAGCTGAGATCCCTACATAATCTGGCTAATAAAAAAGTAAAAGAGATTTTTTTTAATAGAGCGTATTTTAATGCTAATGATGAATTTTCCCGCCTATGTACATTAACCGGGTCTATAATATTAGCGCCGAATAAAAACACGCAGTGTGTGCGTGAGTGTGTGCGTGAGGTCATTCACGCTTCGCACATGTGTGATTTAGAAGAGTGCGAAAAATTCGCATAGCCAGACAAAAAGTGAGAACAGACCTCGTTTGTCCCGTTGTCAGGCTGTCGTCGATACTAATTGGAACGAAGACGCATATCTTTCAAATTTTATAGTCACACTTAAACTTAGAATCAAACTTGACCATCACCAATTTGTAGATTGACACGCCAATCATCACGACTTTTTGTTGATGTTATTTATGTTGTATGTTTATGTTACATTTCCATTAAATATAAGATAAATGCTTGTAAAAGAATATATACAAAGACCAAGACAGAGGCCTGCATATCCTATATATCAAACAAGGATAGTATCTTATTTCATCAACATCATCATCATCATCATCAGCCGGTAGACGTCCACTGTTGGACATAGGCCTCTCCCATAGAATGCCATGACTAGCGGTCTTGAGCCGCCTCCATCCACCTACATCCTGCGACCATGGCTATGTCATCGGTCTATCTTGTGGGGGGCGTCCCACACCTCGTTTGGCGGTTCGTGTTCGCCATTCGAGAACCTTTTTTTCCCAATGGTTGTCGGTTCTGCTAGCTATATGGCCTGCCCAATGCCATTTCAAAGTGGTAATTTTACAAGCTATATCAGTGACCTTGGTTTTTCTGCGGATTTCCTCATTTCGGATCCAATCACGCCGTGAAACTCCAAGCATTGCTCTCTCCATGGCTCGTTGCGCAGCTTTGAGGTTGTGTATGAGGCCAAGAGTTAGCGACCACGTTTCAGTGCCATAATGTCATCACTGGCAACACGCATTGTCTTGAGGCTCTGCGGCATTTGTCTTGAGGTTCTGCGGCATTCGTGACGACAAGATATGGCATAGTTTCCTGAACGCTGCCCATCCGAGTTGGATTCGTTGGCAGACTTTCTGGTCGAAGTTAAGTCTGCCTAGTTGGATCGTTATTTTTTTGTTTTTTACGTAGGTAAATCGCACCCGCTGTATTGATTTTTATATGCCTTGTGTGTAGACTCGGGTTATATTTATTTATCAGTTCGTGTAGAAAGTACACGAATTATAAGAAATACGTTATTGAATCACCCATTGTGTTGAATTTTTTTAAGTGTTTGAAATTCTTGTTTGTTAACCTAGGCTCTTATTTTATTTAATTTCATCAAGGTTTTTGTACATGGCTATTTCTTGCATTACATGGTTACATTTTCTGCACTAATTGGTTTTTTTTGTGGGGCTAATCCGTGCCTAGGCTAGACGAGTAGAAAATAGTTATTTTGGTGACCTACCCCCTCTGATCTATATAATAAAAATGAGTCGGGTTTTATGTATGTTACCTAATAACTCACGAGCGCCTGGCCCGATTTGAACGATTCTTTTTTTGTTTTGTTCGTAATCATTTCGGTGTTGCTATAGGATATAAAAAAAATGGAAAATCTCTCGGAAAAGTGAGAAAAATGAGAAAAACCAAAAATTATTTTAGTACTAAGCTTGATCATAGATGGCGTTGCTTGACATGAATAAAAATTCGAAAATCAAGATGGCGGTACAGTTAACATTTGACAGTTAAGTTGAATTTTACGATTTCTTGATAGCGTTTTCGTGATTCTGAAGGTAAATCAACTGAATTAAATGAATTTGTGTAACTCGTGAAGAGAGGTTCGAGCAACTGAAAGCGATGAGCGTAGCCAAAAATTGAATAAAGCGGCACGGATCCGTAATGTTGCAGTGCGAAGACGATTGAATTTGTGACAAAACACATGCAGAGAGGCAATCTATTATGACCTGACGAAACAATACAGCGATTATAAATGCATGCAAATTGGAGAAATGGACCATTTGTGCCAATATTGCAATGCATTGAAGTACCGCCACGAACCACTCGCTTTGTGTTGCGCAGGGGGTAAAATGAGATTGACACCATTGGTTCCATTAGGATCTTTCGTGTCTGTAAATGCACCAGATTCTAAGCATTTTATGTCTAACATTCTCTGTCAAACAAAATCGTACTTTTTACACACTTTTCTCCTCCAGTTAGGACACAACGAGCACTAGCAATCCACAAATGGCAATTAATGAAACTGCTCTTTTGGTGAGGTTGCTTTCTGCTTTCAATGAAGAATTTAAACAAACAATGCAAATTTCAAATCATTCAATATCAAGGCTAAGAATATTAGGAAAATGTTCTTGTTTAACATATATTTTTTTCGAATCGTAAGCAGTACTCGTTTGGACGTAATTATCAGTTTAAAATCATTAATTTTCGTTAAGAAATTTCTTCATTCGGTCGCCGCGCTGGCCTAGGCCCGCGATAAAAGCTATAGCTTAAAAAAAATTAATTATAATTGCATAAGTAGTTAAAAATGCTATGCAATAGCTTTACCGCGGCAGTCCCCGAGTGCCACACGTATTTTTTTTAATTCTATTTTTTATCCCGTTGTAAATTCACCAAATATAACATTGAAGGAACGTGTATTTTAGGTAGCAGTAAGTGATTACCAGTTCTAAAAACTTTCAGTGTGGTGTATATAAAGGAACTAAAGCTACAGCTACCTATATTAAAATGGTTTCACTCTACTAACAATTTGGTAATTATTATATTTGGTTTAAGTGCGGGGTAAGAAGAGACCCTAAAAGTGCTACTTCTGCAGCGCGCAAAAGGAGAAAGTTTCCCCTCCACGGCATTTTGGATAACCTATTATTTTCTAACTAAATCTAGCAACTTTCCAAAAGCTGAAAGCAACAAGAAAGCAGGAAAAATACCATTATTCGATCAAATAAAATTGGATTTATTAAATACATCAAAAAAACCAAAATATATGTATTATTTTATTGCATATATATATTTATCAAATAATTATTATTTCAAAACAAATGTTTTTTCCGACATACAAAAGCAATGGAATGGCTTTAATAATAATTGGAATTGAGTAAAGAAAACGTCGATTTTTGACATATCGACTTTTCCACCCTGCACACTAGCTCAAATGAATGTAGTTACTATAAACCTTTGTAGCATGAGTCATAGTACACTTTGTCAGCTGTCCCTGCGTGTGTGCGTGTATGCGTGTATGCGTGCGGACTTGCCTACCCATTCAAAGCAGTCCTTTTGTCGTGCGTGAACGAGTTTGTTACTGACCAATACGCGCGTAGTGCGTTGGGAGAGGTCGCGTACGCATCCATCATGGAAATGCGTGCAAAAAATAGTCGGCATAGCCCGACTAAAAGTGACAACACAACACGTTTAGTTTACTATTGATAACCATACACAACATAGATGCCAGACAAAACGAGGTCACCTCGCTCTATTGTTAGTAATAATAGACATAAGCAAACTTATTATATAGAAGATTTCCGAAATATTTTCGGTTTCTAAGTCTATAAATAAAATGTCAGAGTAATAATAACAATAATAATAATTTTAAACCCGTTAGGGAACGTTTAAGTATTACATAACGCAATTTGGGAGGAAGGGGGGATGGGGTTTGTAAAACGTTGCGATGAATTATAGGGGCGGGAGGGGGGTTCGAACAACGCGTTACGGAACATTGTTTTTTTATTTTAATAAAAACTAGGGAATAAAATCTATATATAGGGTCTAAAATGTTTTATATCAATTAGGTTTTCGTTTCTAATTGCATTGCTAAAGGTTAAAATAAATATGTCATTTTATTTTAAGAGTTTATTAGTAAACAAAATCTAAAATAGGAGAATGCATGAGAAAAGCAATGGTGGATGAAGCCAAAAATGTATTTAAGAACAGGGCCAAGTCAGAAAAACGGCATAATTTGATGTAAGATTAGTAGTAAAAGTTTATTAGGACCCATTTTAACATATTTTAAACTTGAGCAAATGTTTATTACATTATATGTGATTATTTATTAAATAACAATATGAATAAATGAAATAAACAATATACGCATGTATTCCGAGTTAGAAATTCACGTTTGCGGTAAAAACAGGTACTTTGCGCAACATAATTGTGACTTTTAGGTAAAAATGGTCACTTGGGTGTTACGTAACGTTTAGGGAGGGGGAGAGGAGATACAGAAAAACGTTACGGCGCGTTACATAGGGGGGGGGGGGGGGGAGGGAGGGACAACAATCTTCAAAAATTGCGTTACGTAATACTTGAACGCCTCCTTAAGCAGACTGCTACAAAAATCGAATATAGGCTATCCACTGATGAGACGAAGATTTAAATTCTCACACCTCTTTTACATAGATGATCTGAAGCTCTATGAACCAGACGAAACCAAATTCTATGACCGCCAGAAACCACAAAAGAAATCAGCAGTTCTATTGGAATGGAATTTGGTTGGAACAAATGTGTATTTGGAGATCGAGGTCGACTAAAATATTTTCGTCTGTCTGTATCCGGCCGTCATCACTTATTTAATATATTTCGATAAAACAATTTATTTCAAGATTTATACCCAACTAAACTAAAAATAAATCCTTAATAAATCCAGACCGGTTTGTTAATCCGAAGTTATACACAAGTCATTGACGTTTAGACGTTGTAATTCAAATGTTTAGTCTTTTTATTTGCAACAGAGAGCACTATCTCCAGACAGCCATAACAGTAACGATAAATCACTTAGTTTTTGCTACGATTTGCTCCAACTGGTTTTTGGATCGTCTCCACAAAATCAGGACATTGATTTTTAACGGAAACCTTCTTCCAATTCAAATACATTTTAAAATTTTATGTAAATTTCTTCAAGCGATATAATAACTGTATTGCTTTTGAGTCCGATGATAATCATTGGTATACGAATTCAGTATAGGAATTTAAAACGAAGTCTTTAGTGCAATTTTATGAATGCAGTAAATGTTTTTCTTCGAAATAGCTGGTATGTGTGTATGTATGTAAGTTATACCTATAATGATGATAAACCCAAATGCTGGCATTACACGTATCAAAATCAGTATTTTTGTTGCTTAAAAATTATGTCATAAAACTATGGTAAACAAAACATCTCTTGGTGAACTTGATGATTGGTTTAATGCGAACAAGATGCCTCTAAATATGTCTAAAACTGTTATTTTAAATTTTAATAGCAAGACATCATCTACAAAAATTAACTACCCGGTTGAACTTGCGGAATCAGTTAAATTCCTCGGGCTACATCTGGATGTCATGGAATATACATATAGAGCATGTTAAGTCAAAACTTTCGTCAGCCTGCTATGCTCTATTACGCATCAGAAGTTGTTTGGAGAGAACTGAAGTAATATCGGCCTATTACGCGCTAGTTGAGTCACAACTGCGCTATGGTATTCTTTTATGGAGTAATGCAGCGCACATCAACAGTGTATTCACTCTCCAGAAAAGAGCCATACGTGCGATAGTAGGTATTGGTCCACGGCAGTCATGCCCGTGAACACTTTTAAAAACTAGGGATATTGACCGTATATGCGATTTTTGCTCAAAAGTCTCTTTGTGAATTCTATTGCAATAAGAGCTCAGCCATATCCCACGAGGAAGTACATCGGCATGACACCAGGAATAAAACCCTGTATCTCCAACCGTTCGTAGCACGTACTGCCAAGTTCCAGGCGACTAGTCGATACTTAGGTCTCAAACTTTTCAATAAATTGCTTATCAGTGGTATTATTGGTAAACAACATGCCATTTTCAGTGACTTTACCAAAGTTGCTTTGATATTTACTGTTCACTTACTAAATCGTAATATTCGAAAATTTTAATATTCTGCAAATACTGTTTATGATTATTTTGACGTTTAAGGTTTGATAGCCGGTAACGACCTATTTGGATTTCCTAGTCAGTGCAGTAACTTTATGCTAAGTCTAAGACTAAAAACGATGACTAACAAGAACAATAATTAAAAAAAATAACAAACACGATCGCCGGTACAAAATGTGAACTTTTGTGTAAAAGCAGGCTTTCAGAAAAATCCATTCTTCACTGAAACGATATTCGTTGAAACAAAATTCAATTTACGGATGCTCCGCTACGGTCCCATTAAAGAGTGTTACTTCTGTAAACATCCAGTGCTTAAAGACGATTGCGGATTCTGTGATAATCACGATGTCCATGATCTACTCGATCAGATCTTTCGTTTGATTTTGAACACGATGTATTTATCTCAATAGATCTTTGGACATTTCGATAAATTATTTATTTGAAATTTGGACATTTTAGGTACCCCATGACATCTCAAATGACATAACGATGCTAGAGATACCAC